>PYUH01000019.1:682497-701247 GCA_016808085.1 Suaeda aralocaspica
TTTTTTTTTACTACATTTTTGTTACATAATAATTTACTGTAGATACAATATCCTTACAAGTAGATAAAGAAGTGCTTCAATTATCCTCGTATATTTCTTCCTCCTCTATATCATCATCATCTTGGAACCTCATATTTCCAGCACACACATCTTGCCATATTTCATCTGCAATATTTGCACGAATGTCTCGCATTAACATTGTTCGTGTCGGATTAGTGAAATCTAAATCAGCTACACGTTCAATATTTTGGGGACCATGAGAAATTGGAATCCCTAACTTGTCTAATGGAATGAAATTATGTAAAGTGCATGTTGCCACAATTATAGCCAATTGATACGTTTCTTCCATTTGTGGCATCATTCTTAAAATTTTCCACCTTTTTTTCAATACTCCAAAAATTCTTTCAACTGCATTGCGTAATGAAGAATGTCGGTAATTAAAATTCTCTAATTTTCCATCTGGAGGACCACCATTTTGAAATCAATTGATTGGAGCTAAACTGACCTGAATTGATTAGAGCCGAATCGAATCAAACTGAAATTAAGCTGAAATCAACAGGCAATTTTTTTTTATTTGAAAATAATAATAATAATAATAATAATAATAATAATAATTTCAATGTTAAAAAATAATTACCATTGTTACAAAATATTAATAACTAATGATAATAATAATCCCGACAATCCATTCTAATCCATTCTAATCCCGGCAATCAATTCTAATACATTCTAATCTCGGCAATCCATTCAATTCCATTCTAATCCCGACAATCCATTTCATTCCATTCCAATCCATTCCATTCTATTCCAGCTAAATCCCGTGAAGAGAACAGAGCCTAAACATAATAACTACTAAAACCTAAAAAGCATAAACAATTAAAGCTGAAAAAATAAGTCAAAAGCTATGGGATACTCGAATGAGCCTAATCAATTACGTCAATGTGGGTACGTATGTCCAACATTGTATCGGTGTTGGACACAAATTAAAATACGGCAGATTAGAAGTGTGTCCGTGCAACGAACTTAACTTTCCATGTCCAATAGCCTCCTGCTCCGTTCAAATAGACAAAGCATAGCCAGTCAAAGGAAGACAATTTTAACCATATATCCATAATTAATTGTGTATTGCCTGGGCCCTTTTATTTTGGACCGATATTTTTGACATTTAATTCAAGTTAAATTTAATTCAGCTCATCGATATTATATAGAGTAATTGCATGTATCTCATCGAGCTAATGATATTGACTAATGATAAGCAATTAAGCATATAACTATACGATCAATTGCATGAACATCATCAAAATTTTGGGATAAATGTACTATTTATTTGATCCATGATTATTATCGTACGGGAAGCAAACTAGCAAAGTTGGATGTCATTGATGTTTGCCCTATATTTGAATTTTCCTAGACTGAAAATTAAAGTTTGTGAAAACAATCTTAATTCATGCTCTTAGGGCCTGTTTAGTTCAGCTGAAAACAGTTGAACTGAACTGAATTGAATCGAGTTGAGCTGAACTGATTGGAGCTGAACTGAAATAAAAGTTTTTTATGAAGGATTAATGAGTAGCAAAATAAAGGAAAAACTGAACTGAACTGAGTTGAACTGAGCTAAACTGAACTAAACTGATTTTAAACTAAAGTAAACAGACCCTTAATATACTCCACAATATCTTTACCTTAATTTAGTAGCTTACTTTTTTCCCTCTTACAAAATTAAGGCTTGTGTGTTGATGACCAAACATTTATACCTTAAAAAAAGTTTGTCTTATTGTGAAAGTAATTGCGTTAAAACTTTCGAAAAGTAGGGAATAAATTTGAATTAATGATTTTTTCCCTTTTCTACTAATAATTTTTGAAGAATATTTAAATTAATGATCATTGTTATTGTGTTACATAGGACCATTACTTATGTTTAATTCCCAATAAATTCCATCTCCCTATGTTTCGTTGTTCTCGTTTTAATCATGCGTGCATGTTTGTAAATGCCCTTTCTTGATAAATCAAATAAGACTTTTCAAGAAACTCTACCTTGTTAGTTACATGCACGTACTACGTATTTAGTATACATCATGAAATTAATCCTAGCTAAGGACATTATTTATAAGTCTTGATCAAAGTCAAATTTATTATTTAATTATTCGTAAAAAAAAATTAATTAAATTTAAATTATACTTATAATTTTTACATAAGGATAGTTTGATTTATACGTGTTGTATTTGATAAGTAGTAATTAACAAAAAATAAAATCATCAAAAAGATAGATATTTCCATGAAAGAATGTATACAAACTTGCAAATTAGCTCGTACACTATTAGTCGTTATCAAATCCTAGTATTTGGCCTTCCCTAAATGAATCACTCGTCCATTTCATACTTCCCACCTTCAAATATAATTATATAAATAACTAAAGTTAATGTCATCATTCATCACTCAATAATTTGTCAATTTCGTTTTCCTTTCTTTAATTTAATTCTTAAAAAGTCTAATTAAATAAATTTTTATGACGATCAGCTTAAAAATGACTACCACAAAAAAGTAATGAGGGAACAATTTGATTAGTTGAAATGTCCACATCATCATATTGGCTTTTCTCCCTTATTTATTTTCATTATTTTGACAATTATTTTTTAAATCCCACAGTTAAATGTGGCTCAAATCACTCCATAGTTGATACAATCATACCCTTTAAGGCTTTAATCAAACCCCTTTAACAACCTTACCAAATACTATTAATCATGCAAATTAATACACCCTTTTTTATCTCTCTACTACTACTACCAAAACCTCAAAAAACATGAGCTCTCTATCACCAAGAACACCACCATCAACCACCCATAGCCTCTGCCATGCCGAGGATGACAACGACGATGATTTTCGAGACATCCATGCTTTAACACCACCATCACCCTCGCCACCTCCTCTACCTCTCCCACCTAGCCGACAACGTGACACTAATAGTCGTCGATCATCCAACCTTTCGGTGTCAAGTGACGTTACTAACTCTAGTGAGAATTTTACTACCATGAGTAGGGAGTTCAACGCCCTAGTCATAGCAGGATCTTCTATCAACCTCAATGACTACCAGTATGGTAGTAGCCATCAAGCTGCCAGTGAAAATGGAAATGGAAATAATCGGAATAACAATAATATCAATTTGGATCGGATTGGAGAAGAGGAGGGGGAGGCAGAGGATACTAATCCTTTGGCAATTGTGCCGGATAGTAACCCTCTACCTTCCCCTCCAGATGGGAGTGAGAATGAAAATTGGAATAATTCATCGCTAGGTCATCACTTAATGGGGCCTAGCAGTAGTCGCAGTAATAATAACAATAACAATAGTTATAGTAGTAGTAGTAATAATAATAGTAATGGTAGCGAAGTTGTGGTGCATAGGGTTAAGAAAGAAGAGGTCGAGACGAAGATCTCAGCATGGCAAACTGCTAAGGTTTCAAAGATCAACAATCGGTTTAAGAGAGAAGATGCGGTTATTAGCGGTTGGGAGAATGAGCAAGTTCATAAGGCTACTTCTTGGATGAAGAAAGTCGAGGTAACATTTTTTTCCATATGTTTTTAAATTCTTATACGGTTGTATAAATAATTTATGGAAAATGATATACTAGCTCAGGAGATATTAATGAAAATATTTAGTGAAATTAAACATTTGTTATATCGATTGATGAATGATTTTGTGGAATTTTCAAATAATTTTCATTTTAAGCTATACGTTCAATACTTATTCGTAAGCATTAGAATTACATATATCATTACCCATATTTTATTACGGAGTATGCGTTAAAAATATATTACAAAGTAACATGATTAATTTCTAGTACTTGTACATGATATAGTTAGTTCACATATTTATGATTGGATATTTGGATGTATGTCCTTTAGTTTCGATCATGAAGATAGTTTTATGATTTATTTATGAGTTTAAATGCATAATTGGAAGGTAGACGAGAATAATAACCTACCAATGGAATAATAATGATTATAAAAGTAATCAAGGAAAGATGCATCATTAAATGGTCGGTAAAACTTTTAGTTAGCTCTAAAAAGAGTGGGTTGCAAAGTTAGACCGGCTTGCAAATTAGGCACTAAACTAAGCAAGAATTGGCTTGATTATGATCATTCATAATCAACGAGTTACTTCCAAAAAGATGGGATTAGCTGCAAGAATTGACTAGATGATTATCTTAAACATGTTTGTGGTTATTATGATTACCAAGTGGATATTACTAGAAGTTGCTAATTTCTTTTAAAATAAATAAAATTATTGGTAAGTATCATCATTAATTAATTTAGGGTAATGTTATACGTAGCCTTTAGGGTTAAAATGGCAATAATTCATAAACTCAACAAAAATTACACAAACATCTATTTAATTAATGCTTAATAAAAAAAAGAATTTCTATTTTAAACACCTTATTCATAGCCCTTAGGGCTACAAATAACATTTTCCATTAATTTATACCATTATACAATTATAATTCAGTTTTAGCATTAAAAGAGTGAAACAGTCTGTTGTAATTGTCAAAGACTCAAAATTATTAGATTGATAAATATTAAAATTAAAATTATGTGAACGGCAAAGCTCAGCGGTGATATGCAAATAGTATTTCAAAATTGCATAGCCTAAACAATGAAATTATTCATTTATCCTAGCTATGTTTATTATCACCCATTAACCAAATCGATATTCTACTAGAGATATGGATGGTATAGCTTAGATTAAAAGGTTTGAACCATTTATCTTTAATAGTATCCCATATACTTTTACCCTTTTGCATCTACATAGTCTAGTTTCGAAGATAATTATAAAAACAAAATGTTCTTTCAAGTTTTATTAGTTGGTTTTTTTCATAATTTACAATGTTTAACTTTGATCATAAATAAGTACTCTTACTTAATAAAAATTATAGAATTTGAGAATATCGATTGATCGAGACAAATCCAATAATAATACAAAGTACAAAAGAACATAACACATAATTAGTGACAAAAATGAGATACATTACTAATTAATAACAACACTAGAAATATAAATGAAGTACATGACAAATAACTTACGCATTATGGCAAATATTAAGTAAGCATGAATAATCTATTGGTCATTGGCACGATTGGAACTTGTAGTTGAAGCTGGGGTCAGTGAACCACCACAGAACAAGGAACCCTCAATAAGAATTAGGAAGTGGTTGCTTGACCTAATTTTTGTATATTTGGGTCCACTAAATTTATTCCATTTAAGAAAATGACTCATCATCCAAATTTATGAGTAGTAGTAGGCTATTAGCCACAAATTAGTAGAGCCATTGGCCCATATGCATGGCTCTTGATTGTCGATTGATACATCGATCAATGGTCAAGGCATGGGCATACTAGTGTAGTGTCCTCGTCTTATTGTGCATCTATCGTAAAGTAACTTAAGAAAGATTCAATTCTAATTGATCCGATTTTTGACCAATGGATGTATGTATATAGGAGAGACGAGACTTTATAAACACTAAAAGAAACCAACAAGAAATTTAGATTTGTGGCACTACAACATCATTCCTCGTCCGCGAGGGAAGCCGATTTTCTTGATTTATTTGCTTGCTCAAGATCTTAATTTGCTAGCCAATCTGCAACACGTACGATTTCTAATCTATGCAATTGTTTATGCATATTTAGAGAAAATTGGAGGAGAAAAGAGCAAAAGCAATGGAAAAAATGCAAAATGACATAGCAAAAGCACATAGAAAAGCAGAGGAAAGAAGAGCATCAGCTGAAGGGAAGAGAGGTACTAAAGTTGCCAAAGTGCTTGAAGTTGCCAACTTAATGAGAGCTGTTGGTAAACCTCCTGCTAAACGCTCTTTCTTCTTTTAATTAATAATGTACTATAATTTCCCTACAAAAGTAAATTATATTTTACACATAGTAGTAATTTGCAATATGATATTGTGTTACATGATATATGCACTTCACTACTTTGCTCAAGTATTAAGGAGCGCAGGGATCCGGAGAATCAATCACAAAAATATATGTCATGTACTACATGTAGTGATTTTGGCACTCTCTAATTTGACTTTCACATTTTCCTCCAAGCTTTACTCAATAGTAAAACTTTTGGTAAACAAAGAGTACGGAAATCACTAGTCACGTACTACTAGTACAAAATATTATTAAGTACTAGCTAGGTAGTGCGTACTTAAATTAAACTTCTTATGGGATTTAGATTTTTTTTGTTTTTGTTTTTTTGTTTTTTTGGGGATAACATTTATATATGTATTTTCCAATTTCATGTGGTGCAAAAAAGTACTACGTATATTTTAGTGTGGTGTGTATTAAGAAGAAAGAAGAAATGTAGCTTGATCTCTTGAATTGGTATGGCTTTTAAGCCTCGCCGTTTGTATAGTTTGAGGAGTGTAAGTTACAAAGAACCAATATATGATGCATATTGTTGCAAGTGAGTTTTTTAACATTTGCAATTAATCGACACATTCTGTCATTCCTTTGAGAATTTGATAATTATTCAACTGTTCTCCAATAAATAAGACCTTACCGGGTAACTTGAGTCTTATTGTCAAAATGACAAAACCTAGCTAAATGCTTAATAGATGAACATTGCAAATTTGAATTATGTTCTTAAATACATAATAAATAATAGTAATGATGGGTAAGTAAGCTTCATAGTTTGAAGAGACGTGTTAAATTTGTAAGAGAGTCTTAGCCCTTGGGACTTGAGGTTCATTAGATGTCTCCCCATTTGATAGTGGGTTTGTAGCTTTGAAGGGGGTGTGGCTATTGTTTTTTTGTTTCTATCCGCCATTAGTGATTTAGTGTACAAGACTACAAGCCCAAAGAGTTTGGGCATTTGCCTTGACACTAGGGGAGGAAATGGATAGGAAAGATTATTGGGTGGAGCACAATTGCTTTCCATCCACCAAACCGGCCTAAATCCTTTATCGATCCATCCATCATTTGTTATATGTGTCTTCCTTTCATTTGACATCCGTGGATAAACTCGATGGGCGCATAGTAGGGTGCTTTGCGGACTGACACATTTTTATGTAACACACTTCGAAATTAAACACTTCTCTCTTACGGATAATGCATATTTGAATAACAAAAGTAATTTAACAAAAAGTAAAGTACATAAATAACCGCGTGCATCCACACCTCTTCAACAATATGATTCGGTTTGCCGTCGCGAAGCCCTTCCTTTTCAAAATTTTGATGGTCATACTTTTCTCTATCTACCATCAAACTCAAGCGTGTACGTCCAACTACTGTCCAAGTACAAGCCTAGTGTTTCTTGATAGAATATATAGAATATTTCTGGGCCTCAATTATAAGCTTAAGCTTTTGGTTGAGATGGTCCTCTAATATGGTATCAGAGCCAACGTGACACAAAGGTTACCGACTTACGAGTTCGAATCTCATCCACCCCTTCCTTCTAAGTGGAATTATTAAGCGGAGGGTATGAGGGGGCCATGCTTCATCCACACTTCAAGCCCAATGGGCTCTTGTGTGAGGGGGCGTGATAGAGTATATAAAATATTCCTGGGCCTCAACCATAAGCTTCATCTTTTGGTTGAGATGGTCCCCTAATATTTCTCCCAACAAGGGGCTTGGGCTTAGAACACAAATTTGGTGTCCTTGCGTAATAATAAATGTTTTAAATCTCAAATTTATGTGCGTACAAGCAAATTATGAAAGTTAAATTTGAGAAGTATATAATATAAGGAATTAAATGAAAACTCATATATCAATGTATTTTTCCTTAAGTATACAAAATCATAGAAGGTCAAAGTAGATACATTCAAGGTCATAATTTGCTTATTGCACTCAAGTTCATAATTGGCTTATTACAGTCACTTGGACAAAGCATTTAAGGTATCAGAAAGGCATATATGATAGAGAAGGTTCCACGTTCAACAACAAAATTGCAATCAAGTTGGAAAATTCATTCAAATTATCAAATGTGCAAGATAAATATGAATTACAAGGTTACAAAGTCGACAAAAAGGGGGACCCAAACTTGCAACAAAAATATATAGTACTACACGCATTATTATTATTATTATTATTATTTTTTGGTGCTAGGGAGCCAGAAGGGCAGGAATGAGAATCGATCCCAGGATCTCCTGGAACCGGTAAGGAAGTTTTTACCACTTGAGCTACCCCTCACTCTCTACTACACGCATTATTGAGCTATGGCTATTACATTACTACATGCATGTCTACTTGCATCTAACTATTTTCTTATTATATGTACTTAGGTCGTACATATATTTGTGGATTATGTGACGCACCATGCCCAAACATACATCCGTCAATGGAAGACTGTTAAGAGATACAAAGTTGACTAGCTCATCAGTCACCCTACGACTCAATTTAGATTCAAAGACTAAGGAGCCGCCCCTTAGTCTCTAATTTACCTTCGCAATATTAGCATAAATATTAAAATAGTTCCTTGTTTGTTTCCGTAAGAAAACAAAAACTATATATACCTAAACAGTCACACCCTCTAAGTATTAGTGTACTACCACTCCAAATTAGCGTTATCATCATCAAATGGAGATAATTAAGTTACACCATCTCTAATACATTAATATTCTTTAATTACAAAATCATACCATATATCATCTAAATCAAATAACAAAAAGCTCCCACCAAGCACACCATCACTTCCTATATTGGGCCACTTACACCTCCTCAAGCCTCCCTTTCACCGTACTATTAAAGCCCTATCCAAACGCTACGACTCAATCTTTTCTTTACAATTAGGCTTTCTACCTTTTTTGGTAGTCACATCTCCACAAGTCGTCGACAAATGCTTTAGTCAAAACGACATAGTTTTTGCCAAGCGGCCCAAGTTCATTAGCGGCGAATATTTAGGATATAATCAATTAATCATCATTCAATTCTTATATGGTCCTCATAAGGAGGAACCTTCGAGAGTGAGGGGTAGTTCAAGTGGTTAAAGCTTCCCTTCCGGTTCCAGAAGATCCTGAGATCGATTCTCACCCCGCCACTGTGGCTCCTTAGCACCAAAAAAAATAAGGAGGAACCTTCGACTTATTATCACTAAAACGGGTCGATGAAGCAAGTCACACGACTCACACTTGTAAAATTGAGATCGGTGACCTCATCTCAGAGCTCTTATCGTATAGTGAGAATAATTTGATTGAACAGTAGCTAGATCTGTAGGAAAATGAACCGGAATACTACACTGATGAAGTTCTTAATTAAAAGAATGATTTTGGTAAGTTGCTCAATTTCAATATACTACTAATGCTTACTTAAATATTGCATATTTGCATAACTCTTATATGTTGAATAGTGGGCTTCCAAGATTTGGTTGAGTACGTAGTAGTAACTAGTAAGTTAGTAATGTGGCTAGTTTGTTAGGTTTCATTGTGACTAGTGGTAGCAAGTGCAACATCCAATAACTATCTTATGACTTTTGAATGATCTATTCAATCATTCGAATACCGGGTATAAGATTGAGTTTAAGTCTCATCACATATTCACATACACTTTAGAAGGATTTCTCGTCTCATTTTCATGTGCGTATGCATGCAATTTTGGTTGGGGATCCTAACTAGAAATCATTAATAAAAAAAAAAAAACATGTTATGAATAAAAATTAATTATATACTCGTATAAAATTTGATGTCCAATAATATAAACTAGTTAACTTCTAAAATCATCTACAAATATAGATATCAATATACGTCATGAATAGATTATATTTGACATTAATGTACGTATCATCTTTCAGGTCATGTTGCAAGCGAAATCAGAAACAACAACTCGCTCGAACCCTTGAGTGGGCGATGTCAAACCTGATAAACCACCAAAAGTCCTAGCCAAAGCAAAAAAAAGAAATCGATCTCAATGTAGGCAAAGAAAGACTGATAGACGATTCAGTTTTACCAAAACTAAATTATATGCATTGCACTAAGAATTTTTCTACCGGCATCACTTCTAGTTGTTAGATTGTGTAAAACTCCCTTGATTAGGGTGATTTCCATTGATCATATTTATAGGGTTACAATGACAAATAATATAGTTTCCTAAATATTATCCTAACGATATTATAAATATATTCTACTTTACATAAGATATTATTTCTAAATATAATATCATAAATCTATGCATAGAATATTTTGATGCTATCTCTATCACACCCCCGCAGTCGAAGCGGGGGAAAAGTGGACGCTTTGACCGGATCAAATTTACGTCTGAAGAAGGCATCGAGTTGTGTAGGATAATATAGGTAACCCACGATCAAATATAGTAGCAACAATAGTGTGTTGATGATGATGAAGAGCAAGTGCCAAATTCTATGTAGAGGAGAATAGAGCGCTGCTGTGCCAAAGGAGGAAGAGGAGAAATCATAACATCTAGAAAAATATATATATATATATATATATATATATATATATATATATANTCACATTCATGCATCAACGAGCCCATGAGGCTACCTTTGGTGTTGGACTTTTATACTGTGGTACACAAGATTGTTGTGCAAAGGGAAGAAAACAATTAGCTAGGTGTAAGAAAAGGGGACGTTTGCTTGACCACATTGAATGTGTGAAAATATACAAGCAAAAGGATGAATGTTCATCTTGTCCAACACAACCAAAAAAAAAAATATATATAGCTCACTTAGTATGCGGAGGCTAGAACATTGATTGTAGATTGCATGAGATTAATTTACGGATCGGACGAACTTAAGAGGAGAAAGGAATAATTGGTTCTAATGAATTAGAGTAACACTCTCAAAGTCTCAATGACTCAAACACATACTACTTAGCCATGAAGATGGAAAAGAAGGGAGTAAAGACTTGCTATGCATTAGGCACGCATAAGCAAATAAAGGAATAAGTGAATTGATCACCATGCATGGAGTAAGGTAGCAGGTGTCTTTAATTTGGTTTACTATCAGAAGCAGGAAGGGGAATTAGAAGAGCAAGAAAGTATTAATTTGCGGAAGAGTAGTGGTTGACCAGTAGAGAATTTGTTTGTGAATCCTGCCGGTGGTTTTAACACCTACCCACCGGCAGGGAAAAAGAAAAAGAGATATATTTATAATATAATATTATAAATCTATGGATAGAATATTTTGATGCTATCTCTATCACTAGTCCCGCATTGCTCATCAAGAGATTGCACCATAGGGACAGTTCTCTTTGTCAATGCTTGGGCGCTTCATAGGGACCCTAACCTATGGCATGACGAGCCTACAACTTTTAAGCCCGAGAGGTTCGTCGAAAATGAGAAAGAAGGGTCCAAGTTTGTGCCCTTTAGGCTAGGAAGGAGGTCTTGCCCAGGGAATAATTTCGCTCTTAAAAATGTCTCTTTAACCGTTGCTAACTTGCTACTCTTATTCAATGCTTTAATTGGGAAGCAGTTGAAAATGGGCTCATAGATTGGAATGAAATACGTGATCATGAAGCCGTAATTGTTCCCAAGGATAAACCTTTGGAGGCCATATGTCGCCCTTGCTCATCAATGACTGATCTCTTTGTTCAAAGTTACTATTTTTTACTAATTAAATTTTATTTTGTTTCACCAAAATAATATAATGATGCTCGTTTCTTTACAATTAATTTCACAATGATAGATGAACTATGAATTTTATAGATAAAAATTTTAGCTACCGTTTTATGTATCATTTGCGTTTACAAGTCTTTTTTTTTGGTCCTTGCATGCATAGTACGTAGTTGCATACTATTCTAAGCTTTCCGTGTAAATGTGTTGTAGCATCGTTTTAAGGTTTGATATGAGGTTGATTTTATTTTTCCAATTTGCTCTTTTATCTAAAGTAGTGGCAATAACTATATATGGAAAATGAAGAAAAAATTAAATGAATAAAGAATGGTACGTAGTTACTCGTAGTTCATAATTGTTACAAACTCTAGATCAGAAGCACTAGCAAGTTTTCAAAATAATATAATTCTTCCATCTAATTGAGAATATAATGAGGCAAATAGGAAAGTAGGAAAAGAAAAATTCTTCCATATAATTGGTCGCGTTTGCTCATTAAGAAGAATTAACAAAAAAATAAAAGCAATAGGAACATGAATAGAGTTATGAAGAATTCACTTTTGTTTTCTAAACTAGAAAGCGTAATATGATATTGAGGATTGATAAATCTAAATCTTGTTTGGGCCAAAGCCAAGGATAAATCTATAATTTCCTTGTTTAATGTGATTATTCACACTACCAATGTAATTTTGGGTGCTTTTAATGTGATATTTTATGTGACACTAAACGTGATTTATTTGACATTCAATGTGATTATTAACGAGCTCAATGTGATTTTGTATCTTCCTAATAGTTTTTTAGCTACTCAATGTGATTTATGATAGATGCAATTGATTATGTTTTTTTGGCTTTTAACGTGAATATACTATTTTATCCTTGGTTGTGGCTCAAACCAAGTTTGGGCTTATCAACCTTGCGAATGATGTACTCCGTACAAATTATTAAGGAATATAACTTTCAACAAGTTCAATCAAATTGATTTCAAATACAACAGAGGTGAAGAAAAGTAATCTAATACAGTATCGGTCTTAATATATATTGCAAAGGGTTCGCAATGCAAGAATGTTCATCATATTGTTTTGAACTTTCATGCAGTAACTTGGTTTCACGTGAACTTTTTTAGATTGAAAAGAATTGATTTGCGCAAAATAGCTTGACATTGGATTGAATTATTGTCGAACTAAGAACAAATTGCTTCGATAGGCTTTGGAAATGACCCAAACTTAACTAAACTAAAATAAGAAAATGAGACAACTAATGTTAAAAAAATGAAAATACCCCAAATCGGATTAGATCAACTATAACATTTATCGTGAATAGGTTAATTAAAATTGACATCTCATTTGTATGTACGTACAACATAGAAGTATGGATGAATAATTGGATAAATAGATCGAATTGACTATTCATTGATTGACATTAATGATTGATTCACCAAAATTCTATTTTATCACTTCCCAAAATTTAAGGCAACTTCTATCGAGTAAAGTGCACGCTTAATTAATTGAGAAAGTATATGTATACGTCTGACTTCACCAGAGGATTGAAAAATGTCAATGTATTAGAGAAATTAAATAAGGATATCGCTTATCTTTTTATATTTTTTAATTTTTAGATATATACTACTATAATCTGATTTCCTCTATCTATAATGTTATTTATTAAAAAGATAATGTGATTGTATGTAGGTATAATGTGATTAAGGTAGGTACATGGAGATAAGTTACTACTATTATGTGATTTCCACTATTTGTAATGTTATTTCTTAGACAGATAATGTGATTGTATGTTAGTATAATGTAAAGGTATGTACGAAATGTAAAAAAGACCATTTTACCCCTGTTTGATTCCTCCAACAGATTGAGGGATATCATTCTTCTAATAAAAATTGTGCCTTGAAAACTGTCTACTTTGACTTGAAAATGGATGTTACTAACTTGAAAACGTTTTTTTTTAGATATTACAAATTTGCTCTCCTCTGGGCCAGCTCACCTCTACGCATATACTTTCTCTAATTAATTGCGTTGTTAATAGAAACTCTGCAATTTAAGGAGTACATACTAGTATGGAAATAATAATTGTAAATAAGCATTAATTACATCGTGAATAAGCATAAATTTAACTTGAATTCCCAAATGAATACCATTTTAGGAAATTATTTAATGCTTAACGTACTAATGCTCGAGAGCGTTCGTTAGCAAGATCGTTTTATAATTTTCTTAATTAATTGATGTCAGTTAACGATCAAAATTGGGTCTTGAAGACCACACGTAAAAAGAAATGTAGCAGGTATATACATATATATACTATAATACTATACTATACTATCATATTAATATTTTACTAAGTATATGTACAATGTGGATAATAATTTTTTTTTGACTAAATTCAGGAAATCAGTCCATACTATAAAAATTGATTATTTTACAAACCAAAATAGATATTTATCAAGTAAAAGAAATACAAAGGGGGTAATATTTTAACTAAAAAAACCTTTACATGCATGGAGCATCAAAACTTTTCTATATATCTATTGTTCTACTAATCTACTTTGTCATTATAATACTCAATCTCTATTATTTTGCTACAGAGATGGGTCAAACCGACTCGAAAACCTGCGATCACCATTTTTTTGTTGACAGAATACTGGATTGAAATCCAAGATCCAATTTGGTCCAAAGTTCGATCATAGCTAATAGCTTGGAATATGCAAACCCTTAATTAAGCAGTCCAAGTTTTAGGTTTACATTTAATGCTTGTTGATGAAATAAGCAACTATGTAAGAATGTCTTCACAAATAGTTCCAATTCATTCAAAAACTTCAATAAGTTCTTATCCATTCTCCTCAATTAAGTTCTAATCTATTCTAATAAGCTTTCAAGTTACATGTCACAAGTTCGAAAAGTTTTGGTACGTCCAATATCACTTAATAACTTAAAATCATTGTGAATAAGTTCCAAATAATCGACTTCAATCAATTTGAATCCGTTCTAATAAGTTTCAGCAACATCAATAATTTCCAATCAATTTTAATCATTTCCATTCTCGTTGAATTTGTTTCAATCTAGTCAATAAGTTCATTTTCTATAAGTCCAACCATAACTTGCAAAGAGAGACACCCAAAAATTATTTGAGATCATTGTCATTATTCTATATTTGGTTATCGTTTTCAAAACTACAAGATCATTATATAAGTTGTATTATGAAGTGTTTGTCTTGTGCACACAATTATCATATTAATTTAAAAAAGAAAGTCAATAGAAAATTACCGGAATAAAATCAAACTCTTTAATTTAATGGTTTGCACTATTTGCACCGAGCTTTTAGTTTTGGAAATAAAAACACAAAACATGATAAGATTAATGGGCTACAATGTCCAAAAAACAATTTTCGAAACAAAAGAACAAAAAATCGTTTTAACTTAGCTTGTCGCATGCACTGCATTTGCTCCATTTTTTTAAGTAAGCACTTGCGTCATTTTGTGTGTTTTGAAGAAAAATGTTGAGAGTCCATTGAAACAAATGACAGCAGGTTCGTCAAGTGGTCACCACTTACCACTTACCACAATAATGACTAATAAGACATCCACTACTAGAAAAGGCAGGTTATTTGTGCCAGAAAGGGGTCGTTATAAATGTTTTTTCTTGTCGTGATTCTATTGTGAATGTTTTTTATTGTGGTCGATTTTAGTGGAGTTACTAAAAATTAAGTCATCTACAATAATTTATATGATTATTTATGATGGAATTAAAAGTCTGTTTACTTTAACTGAAAATAGCTGAAGTGAACTAAAATTTTTTATGAAGGATTAATGAATAGCAAAATAATGAAAGAGCTGAACTAAACTGAGCTGAGCTGAAATGAACTGAACTGAACGGATTTTAAGCTGAAGTAAACAGGCCCTAAGCCTGTCATTAATGTGTACCGTCTTAAATGTAAAAGTTTTTGGTAGATTCGAAAATTCAACATGAGACTTGAAAGTTGAAACTATAAGGGTGGTGCCATGGTGGTCGTTGTTTTGTAAAGTGTTAAAAAAATAATTGAATTACGGAGTAATAATAGTGTGCGTGGTAGAGTTGAAATTTCATATCAATGAGAAGTACAGGAAATAAAGTATGTGAATATGTGTAGGCGCTATGTAGCATGAGTACTTCTAATGGGTTGCTGTTCCTGAACCTAATTCGTCTCCGTATTGGGGACGATTCAGATTCTTCATGTTATAATTTATCGTATCCATTAACAATATTTTTCAAATCAAGTAGTCGCTTTCAAGCCCTGTATCCGCATTCGAATTCGACCTCGTTCCCGACTCCGTGCAACCTAATGTAGAGGTCCGCTGGCTTGGAAGGTTTTTTATAAGAAAATAATTACAACTTTAAATTTTATTTACTCATTAGTTATTCAAGTGAGAAATAGTCATAAACTCATAATACTACAGGTGTAACAAGCAATAAACTATCCAAGTTAAGAAAAAAAAAACATTGACTACATTGAAGTTGTAACAAGTAACATTACGGATAAGTAAATCCAATTAAGTCACGATATATAATATAATAATAATAAGTCCAAAAAAGAAAAAGAAGGGTAAAATTACAAATTTGTCATCTTTTAGTCTAACTATCCTTTATACTCCATCAGTTTCACATTATTCTTTAGGTTTTGATTGTGAACATTATTCACAAATCATACTTTGACCATTATTTGCACTTTATATGTAAATATAAAACATATTTATATGAAATCTTGTTTGATTCGTCCCGATTTAATCTATTATAATATAAAACTTTTTATCATTTTTAAAAATACAAAATTTAAGATAAAAGCATTACAAACTTCACATTGGCAAGCGTGTATAATAAAACGTAAAGTATAAAATGAGACGGAGGAAGTATATCATTAGGGTGTATAGAGAGTCCAATTAGAACTACAACAAACTGCAAACCAAGTTGAAATTTTGTGATTTGGTTTTATTTGTGGTTTCGTTTTTGAAAATTCTTTAGTGGCCGTTTGAGAAACGGCCACCAAAATTTATATATGTTAGATATCTAATTATATTAATTATGGAGCTCACATAGTAATATTAATTCATTTTGCAATCATTATAGATAATAAAAAAAAACGTTTTCATGATTTTTTTTTTTATATTTTTAAAAAATTATTTCTAATTACTATCTATTTTTAGAACCATATTATGGAATTATTGTGAAAAAAATATAAAAAAAATTATTTGCTATAATTTATATTTTGAAAAATAAAATATTGTTTTTACATGCCCCTATAATTACTTTCACTGAAAGGTAATTATGTATTTGGTTGATAGAACTTTGGTGGCCATTTCTCAAACGACCACCCAACGTTTCTGTTTTTCAAAATATATATTTTCCAAAGCAAATTGCAAGTTGCATTTAACTCGCAAATCTTACATTAAATACTATTCTTTTCAATAACAACAAAAAAATCGAAATAATAAATTTTATAAGATATTTTAATTGTAAATTTGTACTTATAGTGCTATTTTTCACTAATTCATCTATTTTTAACTTGTCAATTAGCTATAAGGTTACAATTTTCTGTTGTATGTAATTGCTTTATCAAATTATTTTTCAAAAAAGCGATTAAACTGCAAACCACATTAAACCAAATTGCATTGCATATTTGCATTGAACCAAAATGCAACATTGCAACCTATCGTATCATCACTTGGCAAGAACCTCCTCGAGAGCTTCATTCCATTTTAAATGAAGATAGTTGGGTTGTTGTTTCCTCGCAAATATGGATGTCAATGGGTCGAGTGGAGCATCAGCCGCATACACCACCCACCTCCAATTGTTTTATCCATCCATCCATCCATCCATCCATCCATCACTTGCGGAACTCATGATCCATATTCTATCGATCCATCGTCGATGGGTGAAGTGGGCGAATTAGGTGATTAATGGGTGAAATAAAGTTTCGTTTATAAAAGACATAGATCACAAAAAAAAACTATCTAAGTTTACACTTTGAATTGCATATTTTGCTAAAAAAAAAAAGAAATCATAATATTATTGTTAGTCTAGTTTCTCAACGTTAATTAAACTTAATTGACTCTTGAAGTCTATTTTGAAAAGGTTACAAAATAATTTTAATGCAATTTTATTGAACACTGATTAACTAGCTCAAGGCCACGGGTTACTGCCGTGAAATTCAATATGTATACTTTGTAAATTGTTCATATTTTTGCATCCATTTGAATTTATATGTAAAGTAAAAAAAAAAACACACACATATATATCTATATTATTTAGATGGATGGTGAGTCAGGTGATTAATGGGTGGTGGTCCAAAAATATTCATTCAAATTGGACCTAAATCCGATCCATTACCCACCCATCGTCTATTTAATGCAGCCATTTCACCCGCTTTAAAATTTCACGTGAATAGGGTTATCTAGCCCTGCTAGCTACCCATTGTGTATTATCATTCCTATTCACAAAGCACATGATTTAATTTAGCTTTGTTTCCTTATGGGGTAATGGGGGCTTTCCCTTTAGAGCAATAAAAATTTGAAAAAGAAAAACATTGCCTTAGTAAGAAAAATCCACCTAGACTCCTTAACTTGTACGTATACTTTATAACAATTATACCTAGCTAGTTGTAGTTGATTATATCTTTCCTCCCAATTTCCGAATTAATCGTCACCAAACACCTTTGTGAGGTGTGACTCTTTTTTTTTTTTTTCCTCCATGACAAAACATTAATTATAAATTCCCACACATGGCTAGTCACCTTCTAAGTACATCCACTCCAAATTAGCATTATCCTCATTAAAAGCAGCCATCTCATTCAAAAAAAAAAAAAAAAATGGAAATGGAGATAATCTGCACGTTCATCTCTGTTTTTGCAATAACATTCTTCGTTTACAAAATCATAATATCTTGTAAACCAAATAACAAGAAGCTCCCACAGCCACCAAGTCCACCATCACTTCCTATATTGGGCCACTTACACCTCCTGAAGCTTCCCCTTCACCGGACTCTCGAAGGCCTATCGAAACGCTACGGCCCAATCTTATCTCTACAATTAGGCGTTCAGCCCGTTTTGGTGGTCCAATCTCCAGAGGCCGCGGAAGAATGCTTTAGTCAAAACGACATAGTTTTTGCCAACAGGCCGAAGCTGGTTGTTGGTGAACATCTAGGGTACAATCATTCAATCCTTTTATGG
>PYUH01000019.1:701841-714951 GCA_016808085.1 Suaeda aralocaspica
AAAAAAAAAAAAAAAAATGGAAATGGAGATAATCTGCACGTTCATCTCTGTTTTTGCAATAACATTCTTCGTTTACAAAATCATAATATCTTGTAAACCAAATAACAAGAAGCTCCCACAGCCACCAAGTCCACCATCACTTCCTATATTGGGCCACTTACACCTCCTGAAGCTTCCCCTTCACCGGACTCTCGAAGGCCTATCGAAACGCTACGGCCCAATCTTATCTCTACAATTAGGCGTTCAGCCCGTTTTGGTGGTCCAATCTCCAGAGGCCGCGGAAGAATGCTTTAGTCAAAACGACATAGTTTTTGCCAACAGGCCGAAGCTGGTTGTTGGTGAACATCTAGGGTACAATCATTCAATCCTTTTATGGACCCCATATGGGGACCATTGGAGGAATCTTCGACGTGTTGCAGCTACAACTATGTTGTCATATAAACGGATTAATGAAGCAAGTCACACTCGTAAAGTTGAGATTAAAAACCTCATCTCGGAGCTCTTACAGTATAGTAAGAGCCCCGAGGGGGGTAAAAGCCACAAAGTGGATTTGAATGCGATTTTAAATAAAGTGGCAAGAAATTTTGTAATGAGAGTAGTGAATGGAAAACCATGGGAAAAGATGATATTGATTTCACCTCCAAATCTCATGGCAATATGTGATTTTTTACCCTTTTTGAAGTGGGTGGATTTTAGAGGCATAGAAAAGAAGTTGAAAATCATGAAGAAAGAAAGAAATCAGTTTTTACAAAGTTTGATTGATGAGTGTAGGGAAAGTAGGAAAGCAAAAGATATTGGCCACACAACTTCATCTTTTATTCAACATTTGTTGAATTTGCAGGAAAATGAACCTCAATACTATACTGATGATGTTCTCAAAGGAATGATTTTGGTAAGTTTCTTGATTTTATTATGAATTTAGTTGCTCATCAACTTGATACTTCTATTTTTTTTTTCTTTTTAAATAATTTAACTTTAAAAGTTTGGTGGTCGGTACAGACGTATAGTTATAATGTTGTCAATTTATGAATGTTGTTTTGGTAACTAAGATTGAAAGTCTATATACAATAAGTCACAAGTTTAAATTTTATATCCTCTGTTAAATATGTATGTGTGGCTCCTTCGCGCATGCAAGAAGAAAAAAAAACATTACCTTTGATTTTTTTTTATTATTTTTTTTTTTTGTAACAAATAATAATATGTTGAAATTAAAATTTGTACGTGTCGATAATGAATTGATGATCAATATGTTCTTACAAATCCTTAGTAACAATCTTGTGTGGTTTACTCATGTGAGAATGAATGCAATGAAAAGGGATTAAAAAGTAATACTACATGAGAAATATTTAATAATTAGTTAAAAGAATAACAAGAAATATTAAAAATTCATGATAAAAAGGCTACAATCACTTGGGTTAGACAAATTTTGTATAACCATTTAATAATATACGAGTTTCTATATTGCCTAAAGAATTTAACCAAGCTTAATGGAAACTTAGGTGGAATCTTAACATAAGTGTTGTTGGTAACCACATGTGAAGAAGTAGGCTAGTTTTTAAGGTTTCATTGTGAGGTGGTTGTATAATTGCATGTCCAACTTATAGTACTAATGTAGAGTGTAGACAAGTAGTTGAAGACAAATTCTAATTTCTAAGCATTTATTGCACAAAACACGACGAAGTTTTGTATGTCATCGAACTTCAAAAGTGGAAAGTATGTAATTCACTCGGCAATTTGAACAACATCTAATAAACATGTTATGAATAATTGCATATAGATATCAATATAGATAGAATTTGGTATCAATGGTTTAGGAGGGGTTTGGTTCGGACTATTATGGATTGAGGTATAGGTTTAGAATGATTAAATTTCATACTTTGTGTTTGTTTTGCAAAATTATGAAGTTGGTATCCGTATCTCAAACCTCTAAGGTATGGGTTTTAGAAACCCAATGAGAGAGAGGTGGGTTTGGCTCATACTCATATCTCTAGTTATTAAATAAAAGAAAAAATTTCATACCTAACTAACAACTAAACAAGTGGTATGAAAAATCAAGTTTTAATCCTATACCACCGTGATTTCATTCCTCGTTCCAACCTCATACAGAGTTTTTGAACTAAACGACTAATTTGTTTAATTGATTAAACAAGTTGACATTTAAAATCAATGTTCGTGTACAACTGTACTTTACATCATGGATAACTTATATGTGAATATTATTGTCTTTCAGGTCATGTTGCTAGCGGGATCGGAAACGACGGGTCGAACCCTCGAGTGGGCTATGTCAAACCTCATAAACCATCCAGAAGTCCTAGCCAAAGCAAAAAATGAAATCGATCTCATTGTAGGAAACAAAAGGCTGGTAGACGATTCTGATCTCCCAAAACTTACCTATTTGCATTGCATTATCAATGAGACACTAAGACTTTTCCCACCGGCGCCACTTCTAGTCCCACATTGCTCATCAAGAGATTGCACCATAGGAGGTTATCATGTAAAAAAAGGGACAATTCTCTTTATCAATGCTTGGGCACTTCATAGGGACCCTAACGTATGGCATGACGAGCCTACAACATTTAAGCCCGAGAGGTTTGAGAACGAGAAAGAAGGGTCCAAGTTTATGCCCTTTGGGCTAGGAAGGAGATCTTGCCCCGGGAATAATTTAGCTCTTAGAAATGTTTCTTTAACCATTGCTACTCTTATTCAATGCTTTGATTGGGAAGAAACTGATGACGGGCTTATTGATTTGTCCGAAAAGCTTGATCATTCAGGTATCGTTGTTCCTAAGGATAAACCTTTGGAGGCTATATGTCACCCTCGCTCATCAATGATGGATCTCCTTGCTCTAATGTAATAATCTTGTCGCAGTGTAGATGTAACTAATCGCCAACATATATGCATTATTTGCTTTTGTAATAAGTCTCTAAATGCCTAAAATAATTACCGTATGGTTCGCCTAATTTGTAGTTCTGTACTCTTCGAGCCATACTACTCTTATTGCTTATAAGATTTGTTATGACATGAGATTATTGGTTCCAATTTTTTTTTCCCTGCTTTCCTTCTATTTCTAATAAAGAAGTGACAATAAAATGAATTGTGAAAAACCAATGCTTTAACTGGATATGAGAAATGAAGAAAAAAAAAAATTTAAGATAGATATTGAGATTTTCACTAGTCAGTTGTCTCATATTACAGAAAGAGGATAGATTGAATTAGTTTATAAGTCTAGAAATTACTCCTCATATTGCCAACTGGTTGTAAGATGGAACCTCTTTAGGCTTGTGGACTGATTTAACTATCTTCCTCCAATTGCTGGTTTACTTAGGCCCATTTATCTTAAAATATAAAATTCAACATGGAGTCAGAGCCCATGTTATTCAGGCTTCTTCTTAACTGGGTATTTGTCAAGCCATTGCTTAAGGGTCTCTATTGTAAAAAATCTAAGGCACCAATTGGTTGGGAACTTAATGTTCATTTGTATATACTGAATGTTCATGGTGAATTTTTATCTATTATTTCTGTAAGACCAACATTGTTTATTTGCTTACTTTAAATTTGAATTTGAATTGAAGAACATTTTATACTGAAAAAATAAAAATGGAGAATACCCAATTTTATGAGCATCGTTCAATGTTTATTTAGAAAACTAAAGTATTCACTCCCAAAATAATTATGGTTACCTAGTATGTAATAATATTATTGAGTGTTCTTTTTATAAAACCTAAAAATTCATCTGTTAAAAAAAAGAATGTTCATTTTCAAAACATGAATTTATTTCCTATTTCAAAATATCATATATATGAATGTCCATTTGTAATATATAAATATTCAATTTTCAACAATATAATGTCCATTTAAACACTATAAATATTTTAGTTTAGAAATGATTTATGATTTTTATTTGTTTGAATGTCCATTAACTAACACTAAATGATCATTTTTCAAAACGAATGTTCATTTACGAACATGAAACACATATTTTTTTAAATCTGATAAAATGTTTTATAAAAATGTTCATACAGAAGTAACGAATATTCACCCTAAAAACAATAACGAATATTCACTTACAACTTATGAATAACAATATACAGTATAATATTTATTCATCTAAATGAGATTGAAAAGAAATACATATATACGAACATGAAATACTATGTAATATTCAATCCATTACATTCAAATACAAATAAACCTTCTTACTCACCTCCTTAAAATTATGATTTTTAGGTTTCATCATTACTTTCATGATAATACAATAAGATTCATTAATTCCTTGCCTCTTCATTGTCACTTTTCGATCGTTGATTTTCAGCAACATTAACCAATGTTCTTCTCGCAAATTTTTCCCCTTTTGAAACCCTAGAAAATAATGTACTATAGAAGAAATTGTAGAAATCTAATGATTATTGAACTACATAATTGAACAAAAATTCTCTCTTGAATTGAAAAGAAAAATAATTGGTTAGCCAAAAGGTTAGAAAAAATAAATTTGAGAGTGAATTAAGTTTGAATAAAACAGGAGAAGAATAAAAAAAAAAGAGAAGAAAAAAAACATAATTTTTTGTAGGAGGGAGCATAGAGAGGAAGGTGGACTCGTGTCCACCTAATAATTTGCGATAAGGCACTGGCACCTTAGTAAGTTTTGAAAAAACATGATAATAATATGTAGAAGGCATTGTGATATGTGCGGTTTTTATAGTGTTTTTCCCCTTGTTTCGAGTCAATTTCATGCCTAGTGGTTGTTAATCTGGCTTTATTTCAGCTCATTTGATGTTCTTTAGCTAATTTCAAGTGTCTCGTCAAGTTTGATTAATTTCCGGCGATTTTAGAGCTCTTTAGTTTGATTTTTATCATTTGCGGTTGTTATGCTCGGTTTTGGTATGTTTTGTCACTTCAGGCACGGAAACCGAGGCTCGGAACGAAGCCGGAGAGCTTGGACGGGATAAGAGTGAAGATGCATGGAAATGCGTGTCAAGAAGTATAAAAACAAGTCTTAAGGAACTCATGAAGAAATAAGAAGAAAAGAAAGTAAAATAAAGCTTCTGAGATACATATGCGGGCGCACAAAAGACTTATGCGGGCGCATTTAATGAAATCAGCAGTTGAAGAGGCGTTCTGGAGGTCAGATGCGGGCGCATAAACCTCCTATGCGCCCGCATCAGACGATTTTTCCGGTTTTTTAATTCTTTTTATTTTCTTCGTAGTTAGGCTTTGTAAGCCCAACTTTGGGTACATTAGGCACGACTTTCTAGGCAAAAACAACTTATGCTTTTCATAATTTAGAATTACTCTCTTAGGTTTGAGAATTAAGCACTTTTCTCTCTCAAATTAATTTAGGGAAATTAGGGTTTTATTAACAACATTAATTTTCAATTCAATTCAAGTCTTCTGATATGTGTGGTTTTTATAGTGTTTTTCCCCTTGTTTCGAGTTAATTTTATGCCTAGAAGTTGTTAATCTGGCTTTATTTTAGCTCATTCGATGTTCTTTAGCTAATTTGAAGTGTCTCGTCAAGTTTGATTAATTTCCGGCAATTTTAGAGCATTTCAGTTGATTTTTATCATCCACGGTTGTTACGCTCGGTTTTTGTATGTTTTGTAATTTCAGGCACGAAAACCGAGGCTCGGAACGAAGCCGGAAAGCTTAGACGGGATAAGGGTGAAGATGCGTGGAAATGCGTGCCAAGAAGTATAAAACAAGCCTTAAAGAACTTATGAAGAAAAAAAAGAAGAAAAGGAAGAAAAAAATAGCTTCTGAGGTATCTGTGCGGGCGCACAAATTCCTTATGCGCCCGCATTTAAGGAGGATTTCAGCATTTAAGGCGTTCTGGGAGGTTGATGCGGGCGCATGAATCTCCTATGCGCCCGCATCAGACGATTTTCCCCGACTTTTTGTTTTTCTTCTATTTTCTTCGTACTTAGGCTTTGTAAGCCCAACTTGGGTACATTAGGCACGGTTTTCTAGGAAAAACAACTTATGCTTTCAGAATTTAGAATTACTCTCTTAGGATATAGAATTTAAGCACTTTTCTCTCTCAAAATTAATTGAGGAAATTGGGTTGTTCATAACTTTGTTCAATTCAATTCAAGTCTTCAATGTGTTCTTCAATTTGGTAATTCTTCTGGTTTTGGTTCTTTATTTTAGTTATTTATGCTTTTTAGTTTCTTTAGTTTAATTAATTTAGTTATTTTTGTTTATGTTAATTAGTTTAGTTATCAATTACTTCATGAATTCAATTAGGGTTTTTACAACTATTCTTTGTTTTGATTTCATAATTATGAGTGAGTAGTCTAATTTCTAGGGTTAGGGAAACCTTGATCAATCAATGGACTAATTAAATTAGGTTGTGTTTCAATCCCATAATTAGTAGTCAATTTCCTATTATTGGTTTCTTTGTTTACAATTGAATTGTGCGCAGATTTAGTTGTAATTCTGGTAATTGTTGAATTTGATGCCGAGAGGTAAAAATACCACAATAAGACCACGAATAATAGGCGGAATTAGTCTAGGCATGAGCGCGAGCCGCTAGATGAGTTTCGAGGGAGTCTAGATTCGAGAGAATTAGTGAGCCCTAATTTGACAATATTGTGAGGTTGAACGGTCTTGTTTAGGTGAATCCATTAGTTGTTCTTGGTGACCCGTGACCCTAGGTTTAGTTTATTGGTTTAATCCTTCATCATTTCCGTAATTAGTTAGTAATTAGTCAATAGTCAGTTAGTAGTCAATACTTCTCGACAAGGCTCTTTACACAGTTTAAGATTTTAGAACTAATAGAGTTTAACTGCTTCCCTGAGGATTCGATCCTTACTACCCTAGCTACATTAGTTAGTGTCGTTGGTTTACTTTGATAGGTGGCGATAAGCCGTTCCCTTCGATTCGTTCTTCAATTTGGTAATTCTTCTGTTTTTGTTCTTTATTTTAGTTTAATTTATGCTTTTCAGTCTCTTTAGTTTAATTAATTTAGTTATTTGTTTATGTTAATTAGTTTAATTGTCAATTACTTCATGAATTCAATTAGGAATTTTACAATTGTTCTTGCTTTAATTTTCATAATCATGAGTGAGTAGTCTAATTTCTAGGGTTAGGGAAACCTTGATTAATTAATGGACTAATTAAATTAGGTTGTTTCAATTCCACAATTAGTAGTCAATTTCCTATTATTGGTTTCTTTGTTTACAATTGAATTGTGCGCAGATTTAGTTGTAATTCTGGTAATTGTTGAATTTGATGCCGAGAGGTAAAAATACCACAATAAGACCACTGAATAATAGGCGGAATTAGTCTAGGCATGAGCGAGAGCCGCTAGATGAGTTTCGAGGGAGTCTAGATTCGAGAGAATTAGTGAGCCCTAATTTGACGATAGTTGTGAGATTGAACGATCTTCGTTAGCGAATCCATTAGTTGTTCTTGGTGACCCGAATGACCCTAGGCTTAATTCATTGGTTTAATTCTTCGTCATTTCCAGTAATTAGTTAGTAATTAGTCAGTAGTCAGTTAGTTAGTCAGTACTTCTCGACCAAGGCCCTTTATACAGTTTAAGCTTTTTAGAACTAATAGAGTTCAACTGCTTCCCTGAGGATTCAATCCTTACTTCCCTAGCTACATTAGTTAGTGCTGTTTGGTTTACTTTTGATAGGTGTGCGATAGCCTCATCACATTGCATGATAACGGGTGTACAATAATTGGTGTAGATCCAACAATAAAATAAGGAGCTACAAATCTATCACATGTAAAGTTCTTGAAGTTTTGATATACCTGAGTATATGTTATCTTTTACACCAACACACCTTTTTCTTATTCTCTCTATACTCTCAGTAGGCAATATCCAAATTTTAACCTTGTATTACTTTCTCCCTTCAAAAAATCAAAGAACCATTCCAATTGATTTTCATTCCAAGTGTGTTTAATTCTTCTACTCGCATAAAATTAGGGAACTTGACGAATTAGACCTTTAATTATTCTTCATTTTTTCATAACGTGATGGTGGCTATTGTCTTATTAATATATAGGAGCCGTTTGGTTGGAGGTATTCAATCATCAAAGGGAAGAGGAATCAACATCTCTTATTCCCTTTGATACCGTTAGTTAGAGGATTTTTACCATTCCCTTTCCTCCCCCCCCCCCCCCTCCCCCCCCCCCTCATTCCCCCAAAACCCTGTACACACCACAAACCATACATTCCCTTTCTCCATATCCCCACCACCACTACACAAAAAGGTCATTTGCGACGGAAAAATTCCGTCGAAAAAGGCGTAAATTCCGTCGCAAATGACTTTTGCGAGGAATTCCGTCGAAATTAGTCGTCGAATTTTGCTTGTCGCAAAACGAATTACGACGGAATTTCCCCGTCGTGAAACTTTGCGACGGAATTTCGCGAAAAGTTGTTAGTTTCCGTCGGAAATTTCCGATGGAAAATCCGTCGAAAATCTCAAACAGCAAAATAAAAAAAAATGTGTGAGGCAGCAATAGCCACCCGACCACCTCAACAAACCCACGCCACCCACCACGCTCAAACCACCACCCACCCCCACCACCACGCCCAACCACCACGCAACCCCCACCACCAACACCGAGACCACCACCCCACACCCACCACCCGCTAGACCACAACCCACAACCCAACCCCTACCCACCCAAACCAAACCCACAAACACCAACCCAACCACCAACCCCACTCACCCCACAACCACAACCACCAACCCCCACCCACCCATACAACCGCCCCCCAAACACCCAAAAACCCTTAAC
Organism: Suaeda aralocaspica; assembly: GCA_016808085.1. Taxonomy (NCBI): domain Eukaryota; kingdom Viridiplantae; phylum Streptophyta; class Magnoliopsida; order Caryophyllales; family Amaranthaceae; genus Suaeda; species Suaeda aralocaspica. The sequence continues at coordinate 710,590 of PYUH01000019.1, forward strand.
ATTTAACCACAACCCATAACCCACAAACCCACAAACCACCCCCACCCACCAGACCCACAAACCAACCCCCTCCCACCCAACCAAACCGACAAACCCAACCACAAACCACAACCCCCACTCACACCACAAACCACAACCATACCCAACCCCCACCCACCCATGACAACCGCCCCCGCAAATACCCAAAAACCCGCAACATTTTAACCACAACCCATAAACCACAAACCCACAAACCACCCCATAAACACCCAAAAATCCGCAAGATTCAACCACAAAACATAACCCCAAAACCACCATATGAACACCAAAAACAAACCCAAATAACCACAATCCACCAAAAATGATAGAATCAAACAATAATACCATTAAAAACCAAAAGAGTCGAACCAAAGATCGAACCAAAATCCACCCAAAACGAACAAAACAAACCAAAAAACCGTAAATAAAACTAAAAAGAAGAGCTTACCTTAATAAAATCAACCTTCAAAGTTTTTGTTAGGTCGAATTTGACCATAAAAATCCTAGATCTAGGGTTTGTATGGTCAAATTCGATCTAAAAAAACTAAATCTTGATAGAAAAGAGAAAGAAAAGAGAGAAAGTAAAAGAAATCAGAGAAAGAGAGGCAATGGAAAGCAAAGAAAGAAAAGAGAGGAAGTAAAAGAAAGCAGGGAAAGAAAAGAGAGAGGCGAGAAAAGAAAAATGAGAAAGAGGGGGTAGTGTGGCTTTATATATATGTAGGGTTTGTGGAATTTTTAATTATAAAAGGCATTTGCGACGGAATTTTCCGTCGCAAATTTGCGATGGAATAAATTCCGTTGCAAATTCGGTCGCAAATTTCCGACGGAAAAATATTTCATCGCAAATTTGCGATGGAAAATTCCGTCGCAAATTGGATTTATCTACTTTTTTTTGGAATTCCGTCAGAATGGTGTAAAATCCGTCGCAAATTTGCGACGGAATAATAATCCGTCGGAAATTTGCGACGGAATAATAATCCATCGGAAATTCGTTCCGTCGGAAAAAGTCCGTCGCTAATCAGCGATTTTTCTTGTAGTGCACACTACCACCATGCCTCAACCAAACCACCCTAACCTCATTATATAAAATACCCTACCACCCCACCGCCACCCATTGGGGGCCATCCACACACACCGCCGACCTCCACCACTACTAAGGGCCTGTTTATTTCAACTTAAAATCAGTTCAGTTCAGCTCTGTTCAATTCGACTCAGTTCATCTCTTCTTTTATTTTGCTAATTAATTTGTTCTTAATATTATTTGTTCATATTATTATTATTATTGTTGTTGTTGTTGTTTATAAAAATATTATTATACCACATAAGTGGATTACCATTCACAAAAGATATGAAAATGTATTACTGGTTTTTATTTCATAAAATATAAACTACCAACAACGTTTTTTTTTGTTTAAAAATTATTAGTAGATTAATATCAAAATTATTACTATATCATTACTCCATAGTTAAAAATCATTTATAATCTGTAGTTTAAAATTAATAGTCATAGTCAATCCATAAAAATCATAGTTAAAAAAATCAATAATCATAATTAAAACTCAATAGTTAAAAATCAATAATCAATAGTTAAAAATTAATAATTCATAATTAAAAATCATTAATGCATAATAAAAACTTTCAGTTCAGTTCAGCTCTAATCAATAGTTAAAAAGCAATAATCAAGAGTTGAAATTGTATTGATGAATTGATGAGTATTCACCAAAACTAAGCCTAAAAATTAAACTAATCTAGAGAGAGAAACTAAGTAATTATGTCTTGATTCTTAATTTAGAATTGTAATAGCGCTACATATACCAACCTTCGGACCTTTACAAATTAAAACACGCGAAAAATATAAAAGCCCAACAAAAATCCATTTTTGGTTATAGGAGCGGGTGCACCGCTCAAAAGGCGTGCAAGTGCCCCCTCTAGAAAGTGAAATCATCAAAGTTTGTCTGGCAGAGTGGGCACACAGAGTTTGACCTGTGCGAGTGCTCCTATAGTCGTTGGCCCATTTTCACAGGTTATTTTGAAACCACTATAACTTTTTCTAAATGATGTTTCATGAGTCGTACAACTTACCATTGGAAAGATCTTTGAGTCTACTTTCCAACGCTATAAGAATCATGTCAATCCAATTTATAGATTATAGAATATGAGTTATGATTAAAATAATGGACGGTGGTTAAAATCTTTACTTCTAAACTTCTTAATTCTTCGCTTTTAGTCCTCCTCTTCCTCCAAGTTGTCATGTGAGACGTCAAACTTGTCTCAATGATCTGAAATGTTCCTAATAATTCTCTAAATGTTCATGAGTGCTTGTATCTTCTCAAGTGTCGACTTTAGGTAACGAAATCAACCGAAAATTGCTTGTTTCTTACAAAACATTACAAACCCACACAAAACACTAAAAAAACACTATTAGCATCAAATTTGACTCAAATGAACTCGGTTAATCCATAAATCATTAGGAAAGTAGGGAGAAAAATAACATAAGTATTAGACACATCAAACTCCCACAAGCCAAACATTTTCTTGTTCCAAGCAAATACTATAGAATTAACTTTACATCAGCAAAAGCAACTAGCATCATAATTCAAGGAAACATCTGAAAACACAAGGATCAAAGCCAACCAATTTCTCCCAACATTTTTAAATATGAGCCTAAGCAAAAGCAACCAAATTTTTTTAATGAATCGATGACTAGAACAGCTCACGGGTTATCACTTTACGCATTCTGTTGAGCTTATAACAATGTTGCTCCAACTTTCACCTCCTAACAAGAAAAAGATGGAATACAAATGAAATGTGTTGAAATGCAAATTTGAGAAACCAAATCCCATTTCTCACACCTCATGCAAGTGTTTATGGGTATTAACTCGACCTAATGTCGACTCAAAATGCAATTAATACTCAATGACCTTGACAAAGTACTCATTTCACAACAATCAAAGCATGCACGCGAAGATAAAAAATGACTTTATAAGCTTGTAACCTGACTAGGGTTATGATTAGGAAATTTTTGGATATTGTGGTGGAATGCAGGTTATAAGCATATAAAACCAAAGTAAATCGTCAATAACACCAAAGTGTCCTAGTGCAAGCTTTTATCCTGCATTTGTGTTTTTAACCACATTATGTATCATTTAAAATCATATAAAACATGGTTTAAAAACAAACCAACCTCGGACCAGATCATGTAAAATCGGTCTATACTCCATGTTGTAAATTTTAGGTTATGATTTCGGTCTAAACCTTTAAAATTAGCCTTGGGCTGGACTGTTTTTTACTCACAAAAATACGTAAAAACTTATAAATATTGATATTTTAGAAAAATATTGTTTTTAAGAATTACTTCTATTTAGCTTCCAAGGAGGTATGGAATTAATAGTATTTAATTACTATTTTTTCACTTTTTGATTTCTAAGTGAGTATATTTAAGATGAAAAATTATTCCACTAGTCCAATATGATCCGGTCCAGAATTTGGATCAATTTTATCGATCCGGTGTGGTCCAGGTTGTCACAAATTCAGTCCGATGTCTGATCCTAAGATTTTATTTTTCAATAATTTTAATTGTCTTCAACCTAGTTTGGGTTTTTTCAGTCGAGTCCGGTTTAAACCAAGTCTCCAACAAACCCGTTTGGCAAATCTATCCTGAGTGAGTGACTGTGAGGCTATGTAGCATAGGTACTTCTGATGGGTATCCGTTTCCGAACCCGATTCATTTCTGTATTGTCCTATTGGGGACGATTTCGATTCTTTATGTTAAAACTAGACGTCTCGATTAACAATTTTTTTAGATTAGCCGTTTTCAATTCTTATAACCATATTCGTTTTTGACCCCGTTCCCGACTCCGTGCAACATAACTGTGAGGCATGCCCACATGCCGAAGCAAACAATAATAGTATATGATGAGGCCAATAATGAGGTAGTAAATGGGCTTGGGCCAAGTATAGCCAGACAACAAAGCAACAGGATAAAGCCCACGTGGAGCATTAGCATTCCGTAAAGTGTCACAAGTTTTGTTGATTTTTATTTATTTATTTATTTTTGAATTTGTATTTGGTTTTTTGATGGAAACAAGCTTTGTTGACTTGATGGTGACATCTTGTTTTCCTTAGTTGCTTTTTTTTTTTTTTTTTTTTTTTTTTTTTTAATGGCTTGGGCCAAGTATAGCCAGACAACAAAGCAACAGGAAAAGCCCACGTGGAGCTTAGCATTCCGTAAAGTGTCACAAGTTTTGTTGATTTTTATTATGTATTTATTTTGAATTTGTATTTGTTTTTTGATGGAAACAAGCTTTGTTGCTTGATGGTGACATCTTGTTTCCTTAGTTGCTT
>PYUH01000019.1:719253-752644 GCA_016808085.1 Suaeda aralocaspica
AAAAAAAAAAAAAAAAAAAGACGTTTTTGGGTAAATTGACATCAAAACGAAACGTTGTCATAAACTTATAACTCATTGTTTATAGTGTCGTGGCATCTACTACTTGAACATGGTTGACAAGGGAATTTTTTAAAATATGAGAAATAGCGAAACTAAGCTTACTCACCTTTACGTCAACAATCCCTTTCTTTAATTCTATTGTCAAAGAATTATTGCATTGAATTTTTACTTTCTTATTATTATTATTGGGTTAAAGTACTAAAGTTTCAATCCAATTACTCAGTCACACGAATTAGATTTGATTATATTGCACGAATGAAGATTGTTCAACTTATTCGAAGTGAAAAGAGGCAGTCAATTGTTTTTAATTTATTGGATTACTTATTGATTTGTACTCTTTCGTACTACTATAATTTGATTAATATTGAGGGTGAGAGGAAGCTTAATTGGTTGAAGTTTTGCTTACAAACTCACAATATTAGGATATCATGAAATCGATTCCATCATTGTCCTTGTGCACCTAGGGCCCTTCATATAATAAAAAAAAAACTAACATTATATTGCTTGCTTTTTCCACTAAGATGGTTTTGAAAATTGAAAGAAATTAATTAAATAATTTTTGGCTTAGTAATTCAATTCTTGTCAACAATCTTATCTTCCAAGACTTTTTTAGTGATATAATTGATAATCATATGACATTTGCAATCAAAACCAAAACTAATACTAGTGCGTAGTTTGCATCGAATCAAATCTATATTGAGAAAAACATCATCGTTAGGTTGTAGATGATACATGTGACAATTTTATTTAATTTGTACTTAAAGTTGTTACAACTAAAATTTCTACGTACTTAAAGTTGTTAGTTGTTAGTCAACTATAAATTAAGTTTAATCACATAGAATAGAAGTCAAACTAGAGGTGATCATGGGCTGGGCCGGACCGGCCATACATGGAAAATGGAGCTTAAAATCGGGTCGGCTCAAGTTGGGCCAGACCTTGGTTCAGGCCCAATCTTCTTGACCAAAATCTAGAATATGCATGGGAGCGAGCATGGCAGGCTTTTTAGTCTCTTTTTTGGCCGAGCTTTTAAAATAACTAAAATTGTTAAATTCTCGAAACCAAAGCCCACAAAAATTTAGGGAAAACCGGACCAGGGCGGGCCTAATTGTGGGCCTAAAAGTTTTTGCCTAAAGCCTCAATAAGGGTCGGGTTGGGTCGGGCCAGTTTTAAGTCAAACCTTTTTTAGTTTGACCGAGCAATTTTCTAGTTGATTCTACGATTAAGCTGCACGCACCTTTTAAAAAGTAATAATAATAATTCTAAATATCTAGGTCTTATCCGTTAATCACTTCTCTCCCATTTCTCTCTTTTCATTTCTTCTCTTCTCAACTATTGATGTTCCCGTCCTTCTCTTCCTTATTTTTTTCTTCACTTTTTTTATTGTGAAGTTTTAGAATTGAAGGCTAAGGTAACGTACTTTAATTTTTCTAGTTTAATTATCATTCAAAAGTTGTACTGTATACTTGTGAAATAGAATCAACCCAAAACTAAATTAAAAAATCATAAACCGAAAATTTAATTTACGAACATAGAGAGTATTTGTATATTTAGAGGAATTTATTATTTGATGATATTAGTGAGGATGCATGATGGTGAGCAATAACATGATAGCATCGTCGGAATAAGGGTGTTAGTGATATAATTCCATGTATAAACCATGCATGAGGAGGTTGGAGTGATCCTAAAACCATGAGAAAGATTAAATTTACATGAATAGATGAGAAAATTGAAATTCTCTAATTTCATAAATGGATAAATAGGCTAACTAATTGAATTTTAGAGAAACCCTAAGCAAAATTAATTAGCTACACGCATGTGTGTGAAGCTGAATCAAATTGGATTTTCCACCAGACTCCAGTGAAAAAGTGTTTCTATTAAAAAAACACTTTAAAGGGTTTTTTTTGAAAACTATTACTTCACAAAATGAGACATTTTAAAGTTGTTATCTAACAACCTTTTCTAATTAATATTCTAAAGTAAAGCATAATAAAATGGTCCGTTTACTTTTGCTTAAAATCAATTCAGTTCAGCTCTTCTTTTATTTTGCTATTCATTAATCCTTCATAAAAAACTTTCAGTTCAGTTCAGCTTAGCTCAGTTGTTTTCAGCTGAAGTAAACAAGCCCTAAGTAATAAAAGTTGTATAAATTCTTTTTGATATGTAAGGCCCTGTTCTTTTGGACTGAAACATTGCCGAACTGGATGGAATTGAATTGAACCAAACAGAACTATACTGAACTGAAACGAACTGAACTGAAATAGACTGAAATGAAGTAGTAATTATATTGGAGATGAGTTGAGCTGAACTGAACTGATTGAACTGAATTGAATAGAGTTAGCCTGAATTGAAATGCCTGAAATTTTGGTCTAGAAGAATAGTACCTAACACTTTTATTAATCATACCGAAATCAGTGAAATTGTTATTTTTATCCCTATATTTTTTAAAAATCTTTATGTCGTTCCGTATAACCTCCATTTTGCACTAAATAACATATTATGAAAAGCTATTAAAATCATATGTGGTAATTTCAATTGGTCCAAAGCATCGTCCTGGACAACATTATAGATTTCATTTAATTAAAACTTGAGTAATGTACAAATATGATGCGAAGGGAGGGGAAATTGCTAGTTATATACTCATATATGGCAGTATGCCAGTATGGGCGTATGGCACCCTCTGTGTTCCATGAAATTCATCACTTCTGCTTTATTCTATTTTGAATAAGTTTTAAGAGTAACTTTTCATCATTCATATATAAAAGTAATGTACACTTACAAATTTAACCTACTATACTAATAAAATTAACTTTCTTTTGTCTACAAGGTTTATCTCAATTTATCGTAGATAAATTTAATTATTCACTCTGTTTTTTTCGTTGGTACATTCATTTTTTGTCTTTTTTTTTTAATTGTTACATTCATTTTTCACAGCTCTCAAGAGGTAACTTATAAAATTAATATCTCGAATTTGGTATAATAAAAAATATAAAAACTATATTTTTGGAAAATATACATTGAGACCAATCAAACAAGATTTCATATGATTATGTTTTTCATTACGCATTAAACATCAAAGTAAGTCAAACTTATAATGTTAATATTGTCCTCTGTGTAGCAACTTAATAAAGCGGAGAGTCAGAGTAATCCCCAAAAAATTACCATATACTCTCTCAATATCTTTTTGCGTGCTACATTTACTTTTTTACACTTGCCGAGACATGACTTCAAACATTTATATGAACACGTAAATTGTAACAATTATATATTTGGAATATACGCAATGTGGCGAATAAACAATTATATGACTATGTATTTCTTTACGTATATAGAAACAAAGAGAGTCAAAGTACATAAATGAATAATAGTGTCAAAAGTCAATATGTAGCAAGTAAAAAGAGATTGGGGGAGTATGGTTTATTATTATTATTATTATTAATTTTATTAGTAAACCCCAATCTTTAATTTTAGCTGTTATGAAAGTAACGAGCGAGTAACCCTAATTTTCTATTGTGTTGCGGTAAGTCAATAACTATCTCTTAATCTCGGTAACATCTTTTTTCCATTAGAGTAACTTTCACTATCTTTTATATAGGTCATATAAGTAGTTGGCTGCACCATTAATTAACGGTGTAGCTGGTCACATGAAATAACTTGTGTTCCATTTTACCAAACCTTATAAAGAGTAATTAGCACTCTCTGTGGTGATGTACTATGTAGGGCTCATAAATACAACTTGCAATATTCATGCATGTGCAATTAATACTAAGTATAATTTTAGTTGTTTCCATCTTTAATACTACCTCCGTCATGAATTAGTTGCAACAAAGTATTATTTTATACCTTATAAATTATCATTTTGGTTATAACTAATCCGTGGTGAGATGGTATAATTTGGAATAGATGGAGCTAATACTTGAAGTGAGAAAATTTTAGTGCAATGTTCTACATTTTGTTTTCTTTACGTTGGGGTTTCTACTTTGTTAATTGGTAGGGCATAATCAAAATCCATACTTTCATAGTGGTAATGCAAAAAATAACCATCCCACAAACATGCATAAGACCTTTGGGGATGTTAATGAGCCGAGCCGAGCTAATCCGAGGTGAGATAGTATAATTTGGAATAGATAGATGGAGCTAATACTTGAAGTGAGAAAATTTTAGTGCAATGTTCTACATTTTGTTTTCTTTACGGTGGGGTTTCTACTTTGTTAATTGGTAGGGGATAATCAAAATCCATACTTTCATAGTGGTAATGCAAAAAATAACCACCCCATAAACATGCATAAGACCTTTGGGGATGTTAATGAGCCGAACCGAGCTAATCCGAGCCAAGTCAAGTGGTAACCTATTCGAGCTAAGTTTAATTAAACATTATTAGAATAATGTGACTACCTTGACTTGTTTAAAATTTCATTGTCCGAGCTTGACTCGAATACACCTGAACCTTCAAAATTCTTACTTTAACTGCCTTGACTTATTTAAAATTTCATTGTCCGAGCTTGACTCGAATACACCTGAACCTTCAAAATTCTTATTTTAACTACCTTAACTCGTTTAAAATTTCATTGTCCAAGCTTGACTAAATCTTGCTCATTTATTTTCCAAGCTCAATCTCGAACTCATGTGTGGCGAGCCTTATACATATTTTTAATCACGTAAATGCTAATGTTAAGCATTAACCATAACTTTTCAAAGTGACATTAATTAGGATTTTTAAGCCAAAATAACGCGTGCTTTATTGTAATTGTTTGTTGATTAAAATTAATACCTCTACTTTTAGCCGTTTTAGGCCTTGTTCTCGTCCATTTACTTTTATTAAAGTTAACATATTTTTTTTATGGACATAACTTATATTTACCGACTTGAATTGATTTTTACTCAGCTAAACTTATTTTATAGAATTGAACTTATTTTTACTAAAATCCTTAGCAATTGATTAACGATTGAATTTGTTTTTTTTTCTTAACTAATAGAATTTATTTTTACTGAAATGAGCTATTTTTTGCGGAACTGTATTTTTTATTGCTGAAAATAAGTAAAAATAAGACAAGGTGAACAAGACCTTAGTCACTTTAACGAACCCCTCCTTTTTATTATATAGAGAGGCATTCGATACTAGAATCACATAGTTAAGTAAGAGAAGCTCTGACCAACTAACATATTGTCACTCTTACTTTAATTCCGTTGGAGTATTTGCATGTTAGTCAAGGTTATAATAATACTCCAAGCCAACCTTAAGACTTGAGTTGTTTAGACGTTCTACAGAGTATAATTAGGTGCTATATGTAAACCATGAAAAGTTTACGGGCCGTTTGGTCGGATAATTAAAAAGAGAATGACTTTGGGAATGAAAATGAAAGGGAATGGAATGATAATACCGTTGATGAGAAAGATGATTGTTTTAGAAAAAAAAAAGAGCTTATCACTCAACCACCTCATAAATCACCCAAACACCACAAAAACCACCCACTTCACCTCCCCTACCCCTCGCTAGAGCTGTGAAAACCCAGCCCTACCCTTCGCCGGCATTGCAAACCCCACCCCCACCCACAAAACCCTAACCACTCGCAAATAAAAATAACTTGCCACCCACCTCCATCACCCCTGAAACCACCCCACCTAAGTTCGTCGTCTCTAGCAGCCCCTCTTCGACCCTTCGCAACCCCTATAACCCTCCAACCACACCCCACGAAACTCACCCCTTGACCCTTCACAAAATAACCAATTGGTAAATCTTCTTCTTAATCAATTATGGGAAACTTATAATAAAAAGATCTTTAACTTTTAATTGAAAATTCATTGTATATTCAATCATTTAAATTCCCCACACCCTACCCAAATTTCAAAAGGTTATAAGAATGCCGATCATTAACTTTTAATTGAAAATTTATTGTATATCCAATCATTTAAGTTCCCCACTCGGCCCCCACCCCAATTTCATAAGGTTAAGAACGATTCTAACTACGTACCCTTATACCACCTATATACCCGAAGAAATTATTCGTTTCTCAACTTCTTTCAAATCAACAACATAAATTACTTGATTCACCACTACACCAACAACCATTTGGTAAATCTTCTTCATTATCAACCAATGGATAACCTATAATCAAAAGAACTTTAACTTTTAAACAAAAATTAATCGTATATTCAATCGGTTAAAGTCTCCCCTCTCCCCTTCCCTATCATAAGTACGTATCCTTAAGACATCTTTAACAACCGAAAAAATAATTCAATTCACAATTTCTCTCAAACTAACCACATAAATACAACGGTCTAACCCCAGACTACCCCGCAAACACGAAACTTCGTGACAAGTTGCAACCGCACAAACATACTGGACCCCAAACAAAGGGGGAAAAAAACCCCGTATTCAGGGTTATGCTCGTTGGTTCTTTTTTGTGAAAATTGAATACGCCCAAAAAGAGAGGCAGCCACCAAGAAAATACCCCCACCTCAATTTTTTTTCCTTTCTTTTCATTAAAAACACTTCAAATAATTTTAATTTTTTTTTTCTCCATTTTCTCTCTTCAATTTTTCTCCTACAAATATGGGTACCCTTCTTCTCTTTTCTTCGTATTACTTCATTCTTAATTTTTTTCCACCTTTTTTACTCAAAGTTGTCACCTTTCACCTTCTTTAATCAACCTCTAATTAGGGTTTTTATTTAATTTTTTATTTTTTGCTTATAATTTAATTTTTTAAAAACAGGGTTTTCCTTATAATTTAATTTAAAAAACAGGGTTTATTTCTGATTTCTTTAATTAATTTTTTTTTTTTTTTGAATTATTAATGTTACTTTAAAACCCATTAAAAAGATTGCTCCTTTCTTAGCTGCATATAAGAAAAATTCAATTTTGTGATATTGGGTCACATTTTGCTTTGATCTCATTGGGGTTTCTGTTAGGATTTGGGTAGGTTTGTCTTTCACTTTATTTTTTTATTTTATTTTATTTTTTTGGTTCATAATTTATTTGATAAACTTTTAGTCAAAAATCATATTTTTGATTCCATTTTTATTGATTTGATGTTTGTAATTATGGTTTTTTTTGGCATATTTTGATAAATACCCTTCTTGGGTTTATGTTACTTTTGCCTTAGATTTCCTCTTTTTCTGCATATTCCTTGTTTTTTATTTTTAATTAATTTAATTTAATTTAATTTTTATTGATCTGTTTTTCTGTTGCATTGTTTAGGCTGTGTCTCTTGTGGAAGTAAAAAGATTTACTCCATGGTAAGTTCTTTTCTCTTGTTTAATATAAACCCTTTTTCTTGAATTCAATTTATGTTTTTTTTTTTTATTTTTTTATTTTTTGATATTATGCTGAAAAAAATGATGATTTTTGGTTGAAAAATGTTGGATCAAATTATTGTAGTTAATATATGATCTGGGGTTTTGTTTAATAGGGTGAGGCACCAGCTTTTTTGTTTGAGGATTCATTGAAGAGTTCTGAAAATGGGGTTGATTTATTTTATAGGGAAAGAACAACTATTGTTGGCAAAACAAAGGTATTATTGCAATTTGTTGTTATTATACTAGAAAATTGATTTTTTTTTTAATTTATAAAATGATTGCTATTTATATGATATTGAATTTGTACTAAATCATGTTATTTTTTCCTGATTTTTGGTTGGTTTTAATATAGTATGTTATTGGGGACTATGATGATTCAGCATTGTCCATTGGAGTCAAGGTTTTTAATGACTCTTTAGGAAAATGGTATGTTATTGATGATTTGATTTATGTTGGAATTTTGTGATATTTTGCCTTTGTTCTTATATTTGTAGTGTAGGTAGACTTAGTGGCGTTGAATGAACATTGCAGGGTATATCCTACAGTTTTGGGCGCGAAGCCGAGTTTGAGCTCTGATCTTTGGGCACTACCGATAGATGAAGATCGGGTATTGGTGATCAAGGATGGCGCGATCACAGATGATAATCTTTGGTTTCTAGAGGTGAGTAGTGGTTTTTACTAAAGCTGGCTATATTATGCTTTTGAATTGATTTAGGTGGGATAGCAAATCTAGAATGGTAGTATATAATTATGACATTCCATGTGTTTTGGGAAAGTACTGTGTGGCAACTATTTTGGTAGTTGTGAGCTTGTGGTAACAGACGTGTCATTTATTGATAGGTGGACACCCCATATGTTAGACAACAGAAGAAGATTTTGGGATGTAGTAATGTAGTGGCTTGGAGTAAAGGAGTTATGGGGTATGCTGGAAAACCTATTGTTATTAGTGGTCCTTCTGGTGTGGGCAAGGGTACTTTGATAAACAAGCTCATGATTGAGTTTCCTTCAATGTTTGGGTTTTCTGTGAGCCACACAACACGCGCTCCTAGAGAAAATGAGGTAGATGGGATTCATTACCATTTTACGGAACGAAGTGTAATGGAAGAGGAGATAAAGGACGGGAAGTTCCTTGAGTTTGCTGCGGTTCATGGAAACTTGTACGGGACAAGTATCGAATCTGTCGAAGTGGTTGCTGATGCTGGAAAGGTGAGTACACTTTCGCTCACATTTTTTTTTTTCATTTCTTTCCTACAAGCTATTATAGGAATAAGTTTGTTGAATAAGTAGGACAGTCCATTTAGCCAATACCTCTTTAAAGAGAGATTGGATCATGCTTGTGTGTTACCGAATCTTGAGACAAGTATATTTGTCTTGATGCAGAGATGCATCCTTGACATTGATGTTCAAGGTGCAAAGGCAGTGAGGGCTAGTTCTCTTGACGCAATCTTTATCTTTATCAGCCCCCCATCATTTGAAGATCTTGAGATGAGGCTTCGGTCTAGGTATTAGTTAGAGTTGGTTGTAGTTGGAATGTATAGATAACTTTCAACAGCTAGTCTTGTTCATGAAACTTAACTTGAACACCTGTATACAGAGGTACTGAGACAGAGGAGCAGATTCAGAAGCGCCTTCGCAATGCCAAGGGAGAGCTTGATCAGGGAAAAACAGCTGGTCTTTTCGATCATATTTTGGTCAATGATGACCTTGAGGCTTGCTATGAAACTCTCAAGGTGATTTGATGCTAATCATTTAAGACCCCTTTAAATCTGGTCAGAAATCATATGATGGTGAGATGCTAATATTATATTATGCTTACAGATTATCTTGGGCTTACATGAATCTGCTGACAATACAAACCAATCTGGTAAAATTCCCTTTTAAGGACCTTGGGTTCACATTAATCATATTATTATTTTTTTTATTGGCAAGTTGTTTAATCTTACTGATGAAATGCCCTATTTGTTATGTTTAGTTCGAAAGAAGATTGGCCTCCCTCAAGCGAATTCGGTATCAAAAGTCGGTAGCAAAATATACTTGAATTCTGCTATTGCTGATGTTGGAAAGGAATCAAAAAATTCGTAAGTTATCCGTGTGGTGTAAATCAATGAGATAATATAATTGATGCTTACGAATTTTCTGATCAAGTTCTTTTATCTGGTTGAACAGGTTTGTGTTGGATGTCTCTTCACTTAAAGGAGGGGCACCCGGACGGACACGGGGGTTAGATTTTTACCCCGTTTATTCATTTGGAGGATTAGCCAATGGGTTTGGAAAGCTGAGTTAACATTCTTTGGACAATGCTAACAGCCAACTTAATTTTTTCAATTTTGGGTATTTTTTTCATACCTTCATTTCCTTTACCATCCACTAGAGGGTCATTGCTGCAACTAAAGGCCATAGTTCAAGATTTTTCGTGCGAGAATTTAAGAGAAATTCCAATGAGTAATTCAAGTTCTATTAAAGCATTTTTCGTTGAGGGGAACTTCTTATGAGGATTAGACTATCTAATATTGGATATTGATTTGTTTTGATCCTACACACTTGTTCCTAAATTATTTGAAAGTCAATATAATGTCAATTGTTTGGTTACATCAAAAAATAGTATGATGTAGAAGTTCCTATGAAGTTGAAGATTGTGAAATTGTTTGGGCAGTACATGAACATGAAGGTGCACTTCTTACAGTTTTTTTTTTCTTCTTTTTGCGAAATGGTACAAGTTGTTCAATATTCACTTTTAGACTTCCTTCTGCTAGTTGAAACCTTCCATGATCGATGGAATATTGTTCACTTTTTGAAATTGGAACTTTTGCTTGACGTTTGACAATCTTGCAAGAGGTAGTCGTATACTTGCAATGGATCAGAGATGTGAAGTAAAGAGCGTAACAAAACAACAGTTATGAGTAAAAACGTTGATCTACCATTATTTAGATGTCGAAAGTTGCTTGCTCTTAGGATTTACTATATGATGATCCGATAAATTGTTTATGGCCAGTTAAGTGCTTGAGGTGTTTAGTTGGTGGTAGTCTGGTCGATGTAGTTCCCCAACTGAGTTATTGGGTGCACGAGCACTAGACATAACAAGAAGTCTTAAAAATTGAAAAACTAGTTGATGACAAATTGGCAAGTGGTCTGGTAGTTGAGTTTAGAACATTTAAGGTCATCATTTGAAGACCTTGAAGCATCTATTACACCCAATTATTTATTTTCATGAAGAGATCTATTACCCATTAAAAATTAGGGATATTTATTGTTTCGGTATTTGAGAGTTAGCAAAATACTCCCAATAGTTAGTACACTACTTATTTACTTGCTACAAACCGGCTTTTTGCATTGTTCATCTTGCAACTTTGGAAAACATAATCATATGAGACTTTATTAGGTTCGTTTCAATTAATACTTTCAAGATATATAATTTTTAAAATTTTTTATTATACCAAACTTGAGATATCAATATTGTTTGTAGCGTTCTGAAAGATGTGAAAAGGCAAATGTAACGATGGTGGTATCAATTTAAATATCCTATATTTTAATAAAATCAATTTGTGTACTTCAATTTATAAAATATTCTTGTTTCAATATTGTCTGCCAATAGGTTGATTTTAGGTACCTCCATATTAACAATTATCTGCAGCCAACAAAATGGTATAGAACATATTAAGCAAAGATATAAGAGTGAAGGGGGCATTATGGCGATTATGCTAACACATCTACAGAATTACATTAGTGTATATCATTCTATTAGTTTGCTTGGGTGGTTGGTTTGTTTTCATAAAATAATAGAGATGGGATCCATTGAGAGGACATTGAGTTATTGTTGTTGGATTGGTTTTGATTCATGTCAGATTAACAGTGTTTTTAGAGAAACTAATCAAGCATCAAACTTCTTAGCCTATAAGGGCCACTTGTTTTCTAGTATAACCATTTGGTCCACCACTTGTGACCAATTTTTTTCCTTTATCATCAATAAGAATGCTTTTGGTTAATCGTTGCTGAAATGTTTATCGGCTTTATATCTTTATAAAAATAAATAAATAAATAAATAAATAAACTGTAGCCGTTGAAAGGACATTGGGTTGTTATTGTTGTTTGATATCTTTCTTTAGGTGAAATGAACTTTTCTGTTAAATACAATTACAACCCCAACTTGTATGACTTGGTCTAAAGTTGTGTTGCTGAAAATTGACAAAGGAAAGCAGATTGCTTTCTATCTTTATTCTTTAATCTTTCGGCTGTCTTTAGCTAGAAAAGCATGTTCTTAAATCTTGACTAAGAACCATCCAAATCATCCCATTTACTTAATATAAACTCAAAAAATATGGGATATTTTGATTTTTGACCAAGTCACATTTAAGGACGACTAAACCTTACTTCGTTATCAATTAGCAATTACTAGTTGACGATTTAGAATTGGTCCAATTGGAAAATTTTAGTACAAGTAGCGTCTAGAGTTGGGTCTTTTGCCAACCCATTCACTCGTGAAGGTGCTCTAGAAACTAAGAATGTACAATGCACATTGAAAGAGTGGAGCCCAAATCTAACATATTGACCTTTGGTTGACTTATTAATTATTATTATCATTATTATTATTATTATTTTATTTTTTTGTGTGTGTTAGGAGTAATAAGAACGAAGATGAGAATCGATTCTAAAATTTTCTAAAATCAAGAGAAAAAAAAAGAGTTAGAGAATTCTTTTTTCTTATTATATATATAAAAAAGGCGTATAAGAAGGGGAGGGGTGTATAAAGTTTAGAGGATTAATGTTGAGAGTACAATTTTTTGATAATTTTCTTACGTGAAGGGTTTTTAATACGTAATATTCCTCCTTGTAAGTTTTTTTTCTTTACGAAGTTATAGGAGTGAGTAGTGAAAATCGATCTCAAAATTTTCTAAAATCGAAACTTTGTTTGTTTTGGAGGAAAACACATTCCTGAAAAATGATTCCTTTGTTTGTTATGGTGAGAGGTAAAAATCAATTTTCTTAAAGATAGTAAAATTCTCTTTAAAAAACCCTTATTTTTTGTAAATAAGGTATGCCACATCTTCATTTTTATTCTTTGCTCTTTTATTCCCTCTTTTTACATCTTTCCCCCTTTTACTTTCAATTTCTTTTTTCACTATGAATTTTTTTCCCACTAAAACAAACAAATGAAGATTTCTTTTATATTCTTATTTTTTATATGGAAACTATTATTCTTAGAGAATTATTTTCCATAAAAAGTGTTTTCCATCAAAATTGATAGAGTATATAAACTATTCATTGGCTTTGACCAAAAGCTAGCTTTTGGTCGAGTTGATCCTCTAATTAGAGTATTATCTCAACCAAAACTGTTGATGGTTGAGTTTCATGAACAGTTTAAGGACTCTATTACGCCTCTTCACATGAGGAGCTCATTGGGCTTGAAATGTGAATGTAGCATAGGGCCCACCAAACCCAGCGCTTTATAATTCTACTTAGGAAGGAGGGACGGATGACTTTCGAACCCGTAACCTTTGAATCACGTTGGCTCTGATATCATATTAGAGAACTATATCAACTAAAAGATTAAGTGGATGATTAAAGTCCATGAATAATTTATATACCGTATAAAAAATAAAAAGCGCAGCAGGAAATCTAATTCAACAAATGGTAACCTAAAGTAGAGTTGATTAATTTGAATTTGACTAAAAACAATACGATTTCCGTGTATTGTGCCCAATGCCCAAAGTCGAAGTTACTTAGATACGGCCCCAACTTTTTATGTACTTCGCCGTTCTCACTAGTCACTATGTAGTTCAACATGTACTTGGCAAAACTACTTAAACACTTCTCATTCATCTTAAAAGATCCATAAAAACAGATAAGTGGGCAACACGTCACCATTAACACATGGCTGTCTATCAGAATTTTTACTACTTGAATGGTTGTTATATCACAACACATGGCTGTCTATCAGAATTTATCCACCATATGTCAATGTGAATATGTCCATATTTCATGAATTTACTTCCATTTTCATAGGAACTTTTGTGTTACTCTGTTTGGTATGAGGCTTAACTCAAATAAAAGTTTCATTCCTCTTTGAAAAGATTTTAGAATTGTACCACTCTCTCCGTTCCTTCCTAAATGTTTGATAGATTTGAACTTAATACTATTTATAAGATGGGAGAAACTTTTATATTACTTTTAACATATAAAATATAATGTAGTCATACAAATTAAAGTCTTGTTTGATTCGTCTCGGTAAGTACGTTATTAATCTCTAATTATTATAACTTTTACATTGTGGGTGCATATGAATCAAATTGAAGTGGCCACATATCAGTCTCTAAAAAAAGGGGTAATTCGAATTTTTAAATTGACAAAACATTGAAGTAGATTAAATTACATTGGGTTAAATTCACATGCATATAAATTTTTCGGATTTCTAGTTTTCCTATATGATTTTTTAAGTGTATAAAAGTAAGTTTTGACCAAAAATTCGGTGCATAATTTGGAATTGGAAATCCGGATTTCACGATTTTCCTGAACGAAAACGAAACCAATTTTTTTAGTTCCAAAAATCCAGATATCCGAATTTTCAGATCGAAAAATTTTCGATACTTGATTTTGCACAACCCTAGTGGCAAGCTCACCGGGTCGGGCTAGAAAGCATATTCTAATTTAAAAAAAATAAAAAAATCAAACGGGTTGGGTAGGGATATGAAGGGTTGGGCTTATACTTTAAAAAAACGACTATTTCACCATATACCCCTAAACTATTGCAAAATGCACCAAATACCCTTGTTTTAAAAATGCACAATATATTCCTGAACTATGTAAAAAATACATGATATGCCCTTACTGCACAACAACGTCAAACAACCGTTAACTCTCTCTTCTTTCTTTCATCTCCCTCCTTATTCTTCTTCATCTCTTTCCATTCCACCTACTATCCTTCAATCCAAAAGCCCCTAATTCACCTTCTTCTTCTTCTTTGATTAACTTTAGGGATGATAAGTTAATTTAATAAAAAAAAAAACCAAATTATTAAGATTACTCTAACCAAAAATAAAACCTTTTATATACCAACAAAAGCTTGGTAAGTTGAGAATAAAAGCTCTTTAAATCATTACCCATAATATAAATAAAATTTGCAAAAATACAAAATAAAAAAAATTAGGATATTATGAGGATATCACTCATCAAATTTTATTAAAAACCAAACTTTAACCAACTAGACCATCCAAATTATAATTCCAAATTAAAAGAGACCGATTGCGGTTCCAACAATATCAAATTGAAAATCGACAATGCTTTTGAGCAAAAGAGATTCATGAGGAATGGAGGAGATGGAGGAAGAAATGAATAATGGTTAGGGAAGAAGATGAAGTTAGTGGTCAATAATATTTGCAGAAATGATGACAAAAGTGGCGTCATTGTTGTGGTCGAGATTGTTGGGGCTTCCATGAAGAAGATGTGGTTTTCATAAATTTATGCCATTTTTGAAGCATCAAGATTTGATATCATATGGTTGATTTTGCAATAGAGGTTTAATTAAATAGTGAAAGTGAAGGAGAAGTAAGTGAATGAATTTTTTTTATTGAATAAGAAGGTGAATTAGGTTTTTTTGGATTGAAGGAGAAGAAGGTGAGGAGGATAATGAAAGAGTCAATGCTTGTTTGACGCCATTAAGAAACAAGGGTATATCGTGTATTTTTAAAATTGTTTAGGGGTATCTCGTGCATTTTTAAAACAACGAGGGTATATGGTGCAATTTGCAATAGTTCGGGAGTATATGGTGAAATAGCCGTTAAAAAAAAAAAAGGAACTTACTTTACTGACCCTGATTTATTCTTCAAAGAAATTGAGGAATATCATTCCTCAACTATCAGCAACTTTCCAGGTTATCTAGTGGAGTTAGGGCCTGTTTACTTCAGCTGAAAACAGCTGAGCTGAATTGAACTGATTGGAACTGAACTGAATTAAACTGAAAGTATTTTATGAAGGATTAATAAGTAGCAAAATAAAAGAAGAGCTGAACTGAGATGAACTGAACTGATTTTAAGCTGAGGTAAAGAGACTCGTACTCCGTATTTTTATTTAAATATCCCCCCTTCTTATCATCATCTTCAAGATAAGTCAGAATTAAGGATTAACTATAGCTAGCACATTACTCAAAATCTTGGCATTTGGCAATAGTAATTAATTGTATAATGCAACGTACAACTTGGCATTTACGATAGTAATTAATTATTCCTTCTGTTCCCATTTGTTTAATACATTTTGACTTGAACACATGTTAATGTACTTGTTTGACCTTGACTATCTTTTGTTGTGTACATGTAAAATTATTTATAATAATTAGATATTAATAATGTATTCATTGAAACGAATCAAATAAGATCCCATATGACTATATTATATGTTATATATTGCTAGTAATTTAAAAGATTCTCTAATCTTATGAATACTGTTAAATTCCAAACGTATCAAACATGTAAAAACGAAAGGAATATAATAGAACGTATGAGTACCAATAAATGATGCATGATTGCAAACTAAAGTTAAAAAGTTGGCTATTATTTAGAGCATCCACAAAATCATCAAAAACTCACTCCTACAACACATATCAACCTCTTCTATACGTACTATTTCTAAACTTTTTTTAAGGTAAGTGCTTGTTGAATTTTTTTCCCTCTAAATAGTGTTTGTTTTTTTCATGTTATATGTTGTTTGTCGTTATTTTATTATTTGACTTGTATTTTATTTCATCATACTAATTATTGATTTTATTTTTGGTGTTAGAACTTAAAGTATGAAGATGAGCGTGATAGTGAAAGAGTCTAACATGGTGTATCCAGCTGAGGATACACCAAGGCACAAACTTTGGATCTCTAGGTTAGACATGATTTTTCGCATGCCTATTTCACACACTCGTGTTGTATACATTTATAGTCCAAAAGTTGAGGATACTAATGAAAATGGTATAAGATTCTTTGATACCAAAACTTTGAAGAAGTCTCTTAGCAAAGTTCTAGTGCCATTTTATCCCGTGGCCGGAAGGTTAAGGAACAACAACTCGAAAAATCGAATTGAAATCGATTGTAATGCAGCAGGAGTGTTATATGAAGAAGTAGAAACAACACATGCTCTTGATGAGTTTGATGGTAACAAGAGACCTACTAGTGAGTTTCGCAAATTGGCATTTCCAATTTGCGACTACTCAGGTGGACTCTCGTCTTTTCCTTTACTCATGGTTCGAGTCACACGGTTCAAGTGTGGTGCAGTTTGC
Organism: Suaeda aralocaspica; assembly: GCA_016808085.1. Classification (NCBI taxonomy): domain Eukaryota; kingdom Viridiplantae; phylum Streptophyta; class Magnoliopsida; order Caryophyllales; family Amaranthaceae; genus Suaeda; species Suaeda aralocaspica. The sequence continues at coordinate 735,861 of PYUH01000019.1, forward strand.
ATTGCCTTTGCTACACATCACCATGTAGCCGATGGGATGGGACATACATTTTTCTTTAACTCATGGGCTAGACTTGCTAGAGGGCTCGAACTCGAGGTCCAACCATTTCATGATAGGGCCATGGTCCTATCGCCTCGAGATCCATTTCAAGTCAAGTTCCAACATCTAGGGTATGAGCCACCTTTATCGCCTATTCACTCTCCAAGTAAGACTTAATCTCTCTTCATCTTACATATTGTCATAACATTTGTTAAAATTATGATTAACTCAATAAATTAGTAGAAATAAATTTAATCTAATAAATTATGCATGTGTTATCGATCCGTACATAATCTTATTTAATAACCTAATAATAATATAAAATTACGTAGTAATACAATGTTATGTAAAATTGTAAATTATTGATTAGTTAATTAGATCAAGATTTAAAAACAAACATTAAAAGAAAGAGTTTGATCATGCTCTTTACTTCATAAATCATAGTAGACACGGAGTATTAGATACTGTATTGCATTTAAAGGAATCAAAACTGCAACACAACATGTGTTGATTATTGCGAATCTGATCCAACATTTATATAACTATATAAGCATTGAAGTCACTTGCATTTGTTTAATCACAAATGCTAAATTCAAAAAATATGATTTTATACACGGTGTATATTACCGTGTATATATCTTCAGTTGAATATTACTCTGTACAAAATAAATAAAATGATAGAGATAGAAAATATTCTATCCATAGATTTATGATATTATATTTAGAAATAATATCTTATGTAAAGTAGGATATATTTATAATATCATTAGGATAATATTTAGGATATTATATTATTTGTCATTGAAACCCTATAAATATGATCAATGGAAATCACCCTAATGAAGGGCGTTTACACAATCTAACATGGTATCAAGAGCGGGTTAGATCTTGGGTTCTTCTAAAAATAATTTTTTTCTTTTTCCCTGCCGGTGGGTAGGTGTTAAACCCACCGGCAGGATTCACAAACAAATTCTCTACTGGTCTACCACTACTCTTCCGTAAATTAACACTTTCTTGCTCTTCTAATTCCCCTTCCTGCTTCTGATAGTAAACCAAATTAAAGACACCTGCTACCTTACTCCATGCATGGTGATCAATTCACTTATTCCTTTATTTGCTTATGCGTGCCTAATGCATAGCAAGTCTTTACTCCCTTCTTTAACATCTTCATGGCTAAGTAGTATGTGTTTGAGTCATTGAGACTTTGAGAGTGTTACTCTAATTTATTAGAACCAATTATTCCTTTCTCCTCTTAAGTTCGTCCGTAAATTAATCTCATGCAATCTACAATCAATGTTCTAGCCTTCGCATACTAAGTGAGCTATGTTTTTTTCATTTTTGGTTGTGTTGGACAAGATGAACATTCATCCTTTTGCTTGTAATTTCATCTTTTTGCTTGTATATTTTCGCACATTCAATGTGGTCAAGCAAACCTCACCTTTTCTTCCACCTAGCTAATTGTTTTCTTCCCTTTGCACAACAATCTTGTGTACCACAGTATAAAAGTCCAACACCAAAGGTAGTCTCATGGGCTCGTAGATGCATGAATGTGATTTCCTGCAACAATAATATATATTATATATATATAATTTTTTTCTAGATGCTATGATTTGATCCCTTCTTCTCCTATGGATCCACAACTTGGACAATATTTACCACTGCACGTGGCCCTTCTCCTCTTCCTCCTTTGGCACATCAGCGCTCTATTCTCCTCTACGTAGATTTTGGCACTTGCTCTTCATCATCATCAACACACTATTGTTGCTACTATATTTGATCGTGGGTTAACTATATTATCCCACACAATTCAATGCCTCCTTCAGACGTAGATTTGATTCAGTCAAAGCGTCCACTTTTCTCCCGCTTCGACTGCGGGGGTGTGATAGAGATAAAATATAATATTCATCAAAATATTCTATCCATAGATTTATGATATTATATTTAGAAATAATATCTTATGTAAAGTAGGATATATTTATAATATCATTAAGATAATATTTAGGATATTATATCTTTTGTCATTGAAACCCTATAAATATGTTCAATGGAAATCACCCTAATGAAGGGCGTTTACACAATCTAACATAAAATACTCCATCCGTTTCCTTTTGTTTGATACGTTTTGACTTACCTATATGTCAATGCATTTGTTTGACCTTAAATATCTTTCGTTGTGTATTTGTAAAAATTATAATAATTGAATATAAATAACGTAGAATCAAACAAGATCCCATATGACTATATTATATTTTATATATATCAATAGCAATTTAGAAGATTCTCTCATCTTATGAATAGTGCCAAGATTCCAAACGTATTAAACATTTAGGAACGGAGAGAGTATTATTTATAGTCGGGATGAATATAATTAAACATAGATTATATTAATCATATTACTAATTTGTTCTTTTCTTGAAACCAAATATTTATTAGTCTAGATGAGTGATGTATATTTTTTGGGGTTCTATCTCTTTAGTGCAATAAAAATTAACTTAGATTAAAGTAAGCTTCACTCACTTATAATACTCTAAGGAAATTTAACTCACAATCATGGCTTCATTCACCAAAATCACGAATTAATGGATAGATTGAGAAGAATTCGAATTGCTTCACTCACAATTAGAATTAATCTCACTTAATTTTAGATTTCACACACCTAAAACTAGATTTCACACACCTAAAACTAGATTCCACACACCTAAAACTAAGGGTTATATGAATTGATTCACTCTCAACTCACAAGAATAATTTTGAAATTACACTCGTGCAAAATTATATGTATTAGTTTCTATGCACATGCATAAATTTGACACAAAACAAGAATTGAATTTTATTAATGAAAATCAATGAATATTTATAGGCAAACATCCCTAGGGCCTTATTTGAGTTTTAATGGCCCGGGGTGAATTAAGACATAAGATTAATTGAAATTTAAGTCATTGAATAAATACGGAGAACTTAGCATGTCAAAAAATCGTTTTATTGCAAATTGTTATTAGACAACTCAAGAAATTTGTATCCCCTTCACATTCATATTTTTAATTATTAGATATAGTATAAACGTATAATACAATTTTAAATTATACAAATGCATTTTGACATGGATCAATAAAACTTAAAAAGTTTATCCAAAGGTAGGATTTGCTAAGTAATATTCTACGTACAAAGAAACACTTGTTAAAATGTTTATGAAGGAATAATTTGATATTATTAACCCTTATACTACATTTTGGGTAAATATAATGAAGCAATTTTAGAAAGATAAGAATAAATAGTATACAATGAAATGAAAAGGGTAAAAAAAGAGAGAATGAATTATGAAATTAAACTACCCACAAAAGAAAAGGGAAAAAAAAAGTAAAATTGGAGAACGATACATTACCAATGTAAAATAAGAACTAGTCAAAAAAAAAAAAACCACTAAGGGAAAAAAATTAAAGTTGGGGGATTTAAGTATCTAACCCTCAGCCTAGTGCATTATCATATCAAGCAAAATAAACAGCTTTAACCACTAAACCACTAGTGCAACTAGTAGACAATTTGCTGGAAAAAATTTATAAAGATTGTTTTTATCAGATTTTAGGCTTTTGATCCATGGGCTCTGGGCGACCGCCCCTATTGTCCTGGCTTAGATACAAGCCTGAACATCCCTTGCCTTTAGGCTCAATCTAAGAAGATAAAAATTAGGAAACAAAACAATAAAATACGTCCTAAACAAATCTTAAACATACTTGGACTCCAAGTAAAGCAAATCTAACTAAAAAATGATTTTCAGTTTGATAGGCGAACAAAAAAGGGGAAATAAATTAAACATTATCTTTCAAATTTTTTATAGGTATTTTGAAATATATTTCCTTGAAAGTAGATTCAATAATATTTTCAACGCATATTCACACACCTTCTAGTTCAAAGCCAACTATCAATGATAAATTCTCAAAGTCAGACAAACTGCACTGCTTTGTAATTGAAATTCAATCTTTAGAAACTCCAAGAAACGACTATGATTGAATCTTTTAATCAACAAACCTTCGAGAATGAAATTCTCATGTCTTCTAAACCATATGTGCTTGAAATAACACTAATCCTCTTAATCACGCGGTTCTTTTATATTGACGCAACTCATACTCGTGATCAAAAGGTGACACAACATAAAGAAAGCAATTAAAATTGATGCTTCTAATTCACATCAATGAGCGAATTTTTATTATACCACCGGTACAAAGAGTGACCTAGAAATGTAATGTGTTGTAGGTAGTTAGGTGCAATATAATGATACTCTCATGTCGATCTCCCCGTGCCAAGCTGACGTTTCATGTGGTAAAACTTTTAAACATATTATCTAATATCTACAATAATTCATACTGTAATTTCTCATTTTAGCGGAGGGGGCAACCACAACGGAATCCATATTCAAACTCTCAAAAGATCAAATTGATGCCTTAAAATTACAAGCAGCACATGCCAAAGCTCAAGATCTATCAAGCTACACATACACCACATTTGAGGCGTTCGCCGGCCATGTATGGAAGAGTGCATGCAAGGCACGTGGTTTAGGGAATGATCCCGATCAATGCGTAAAACTTTATATACCAATGGATGGACGGTCAAAATTGAAGGACATTGACCTACCACAAGGGTATTTTGGTAATTTAACATTTTTTACAGCGAGTATTGCTAAAGCAAGTGAAATTACGTCTAAGCCCCTTTGGTTTGCAACTAGCAAAGTTCATGAAGCATTAAATAAAGCAAAGGATGTGGAGTATTTAAGGTCATGTATTGATTATCTAGAATCACAAGATGATATAACAAATCTTGTTCGTGGGGCCCATAGTACGGCAAACCCTAATCTTTCCATAAATTCTTGGGGTAGAATCCCAATTAATGAAGCAAACTTTGGTTGGGGTAACCCTAAGTTTGTAAGACGTGGTGGAATTAGTAACGAGGGACAATCTTTCTTGGTTCAAAGTTTAGAAGGAGATGGCAGTACTTCACTTAACATTACTCTTCTGTTGTCTCACATGCCTCTTTTCGAGAAATTCTTCTATGATGACCTTATCAATAATTTTTCAACGACATAATATTTATCGTTTGATGAAATGCATGATGGCTTGTTTAATTAGATGGATAGACAATAATGTAACGTGTGTATATTAGTATATTATTGTATGCAAGTTAAGCACAATAATCTTATTATCTTGTATGTGATGTGTGTCGGTGCGTGTCTATGAATTAAAGGTTATTATCTTTGTCAATTTAATAAAAAGTTTCATTTGAATTTTCTTTTAATTTATCAATACTTCGTAGTGGTATTGTTTAATTTAAATTGTATTTTATTGATCCATTAATTTAATTACAATCTTAGAAATGAGAACATAAATTTTAAAGTTAACATTATGTTTAATACATTCCGATCTTTTCTAATTCAATTCAATCCAGACCGTTTGTACTCATTCAATAAGTTACAATAAATTCCAATTAGTTTTAAGGAGAAATTGTAAGAAAGTATCTTTTATAAACATATTTTTGCAATATAGCACCTTTTAAAAAATTTTGTTGCGAATTAGTGCCTTAAACTAAATATTATTTGCGAGATACAACCAATGTCAAATTTCCGGCATTGACTACCGGTTTCCAGTATTGACTCACTATTTACACCCCCAATTTTTTTTCCCCTTTTTCCCTCCCTTTTATGTTCACCCATCAATTCATCATTATCTTCTCTTCCACCACCTCCTCCTCTCCATCTTACTTACTCTTCTCTCTCATTCTCTTCCCCCTAAATCACTAAAAAAAAAATCAATTCCAATTCATCATCCAATACTCCACTCAATCTTAATGATTGAAATGCTTTCAACATTGAGTCATAAATTGAAATCTTTCAATCTCTAGCATAATTTTATGTTCCATTGCAAAAAAAAAAAAAAAAAAAAAAAAAAAAAAAAAAATTATTTTTAAAANAAAAAAAAAAAAAAAAAAAAAAGATGCATTGTGAGAGATTTATGGGTATGTTAGTTTGTTGCTTTAAGGTTATAATTTGTGTGTAATTTGGATTGTTTATGGTGTTTGATTTTATGTGATGAGAGAAGGAGGAGGGAAAGAGACACAAGATGAGGGTAAAAGGTTGAGAGAAGGATGGGAAGAAGAGAGGTTGAGAAAGAAAAAAAGAAGGGTGCAAATATATTAAAAAAAAAAAAAAAAAAAAAAAAAAAAAAAANAAAAATAAAAAAAAAAAAAAAAAAAAAAAAAAAAACTAAGCAAACTCAATTAGCCTTGGTCAACCCTGAAATCTAGTAGTCAATAGCTTACAATTTTGCCTAATATTAATAAGTTCACATTAATAGCATCACTCTGATTAATGCTTGTGGGGTTGGAAGTGGCTTGTGAAATGAGGGTGCAAGCGCATGGCCATTCCTGAGTTCATAGGGGCCGGGGCCAACATTAAACATGGCCCCTATAAACTATTATTATTATTGCGTTTTTGTATGTTGAAATAGGGCATGTATGAAAGTGAATACTCCCTTCATTCTCTATTTTCCTTGTCCGTCACTATTTACCTTTTCACTATGGTTTATGATATAATAATAGTAGTGAGGTTAAATTGGGGTAATAATTGATGAAAGAGAAAGAACTTGCAACTACTCACGTGGGTGATGTGTGGGGTCCATCTTACTAAAAAAATATTATAAACCTAATAAAGTTGTTTGATAAAGAAAAATATGGAACATCACAAAATAGCATATGTAAAGAAAAATAGGGAACGAAGGGAGTACAATATTTCATGCTATGAAATACTTTAATTATTTAGTTCAAAAATAATTGAATTTAAAGAGAAGTAAAATATTACACATTATGCACCATCCATTCTACAGTGTTATTAAACACATTCATTTTATCACTTTCAATTTGCTATTGTACGTCTTTGAACTCTAATATCTTTAATTGTGTACTAGTAAAAATTATAAGAATATTAATACATTATATGCAAATAAAAACATTGAGATTATATTAAAGGTATATAGAAAATCATATATTGTTGGTAACATTTTTAATAGAATTTGTATTATTAAGGATTTAACGTAGAAGAATATTTGGAAAGACTAGTAATAATTATAGGTACATACTTGCAAATTTGACAAATTAATGAAATCATGTACTCCTTCTGTTTCTTGTTTGATATATTTGAAATCTGACACTATTCATAAAATGAGAGAATCTTAGTGTATGTCATAAGTTTGCAAAATGTTTAATGTTCACTTATGCTACAGGTAAATGATAATAATTAGTGTAAATTATGGAACAAATAACTATGGCTTAGCGGTGTTTTAACCTGATTTATTTTGGCAAAATTGAAAAAAAAAAACTCACCTTTGGGTGATCTGCCAGAAAAAAAAACCCACCTTCACTTTATTCTACAAAAAAACCCACCTAATTTCGATGTTTACTCTAAATGTACAATTTTACTTGATTTACCGGCTAATGAAGGATTGTTTCAAGTTTATAACCGTTGAGGGTGCATTAATTGATTCTTAATCAACTACTCTTTAAATCTCTCTTTAACTCGCCCCTTTCCTACTCCTCTCTGTTCATCTCCCTCAAACCTTCATTATTGTGTATTATTACTGTGAAAATGGCATTAACTTTGCACAAAATAATGTCATAAAATTTAAAATCTCCATGACTTAAATTATTGTGGTTGTGGTTTCGAGTTTAGAGATTGGGTCGCCACATATTTCGAATTCGATTATTATGGTGGAGCAAAGGAGATTTTGGTGGGGCTTGTGGCAGTGAGTGAGTGTGGTGTCCTCTTCAACATTAATTAGCTTGATGGAGATAGATTGAGTTTATGATGACGACGATGGAGTTGGTGTTGATTTGTGATTGTTGTTGTTATGGCGGTTGAGTTTTATATGATTTTTGTAATGATTATTAAGTATCTATGGAGTATATAGGCATTGTGCTGCAATATTTCATATGAATTGAGATTTACTCATTAGTGATTTGTGGAACGATGTTATATGTAATTAAAATGATGACTAAGTGTCCAATTTGGTACAAATTAAGGGTTTCATTGTTAATTCACTTTTATAAGTTGGATGTATGGTTATTTATATTTTAAAAAAAATAAAAAAAAAAGAGCCTGTGACTAGTCATATGTAAACATGTGTCATGTTTACTTGTTATATAAGTCACCGACAACCAGTAAAGGCCTATTAATCGAAAATATAGCAAAAAAAGTGGAACCGTTGTGAAATAATGACATAATGTACATGTGGAACAGTTATTTTCGAAATTATAAAAGGTGAGTTTATTAGAATATTAACTGTTATGTTTTAGTGCACTGTAGACTACATTCTCATCAATTCATTATAATGGAGATATAATCTCCCATATCTTTTCACAAGATCGATAAAGTTTCCATGCTTAGAAGATATAGTAGAATATTTTGTTAGCTAATATGCTGCAAGTTTGTTACGATTACTCTCAATACTCTATCTATAAATAGGGTCATGTATCCATGCATAATTCAAGTTAATGAAATTATCTCTTTATTATTTCATCATGGTATCAGAGCAGGTTAGATCTTGGGTTCCTTCACAAAAATTTTCTTCTCCTGTCGGTGGGTTTAAGTAATTAATTTCTACCCACTGGCTGGATTATCATAATTTTTTTCCCTTCCGCTGTGAGTTTTTTTTTTCTATACTTTTTATGATATCATGGTGTTTAACACACCCCAATTGAAGTTTTCCTAAATTTTCCAACCCACCCTCAAGCACCCCTTGGCCAAATTGTTCACCTTCCAAATACGAAAAATTCCTATACCAACACAACCACAATTTACACTTATGTTGCCTAGCAAAGCCCCATGTATCTCCACGGTTTTATCCCAAAAGTTGGATATTTCATCAATAGTGTCGAGAATAATTTTTTTTTTGGGAGGAGCAACAAAGTTATGTGTTTCGGCATATGGAGTTGTCAACGCCGCCTTCCTCCAATGCGATACATATTTACAACACTTAAAAACGGTTTTCTCTAAACCGAACAGGTTTTCACCTAAAAGGGTTCTTTCTATTGCGATTGTCCCTTAACCTAACAGGTTTTCACCTAAAAGGGTCATCATCATCCAGTTTCAAATCGGTTACAAGTATTAATTGGTATTTTTATTTTCAAAGTTGTTTGGCGTTCATATGTTCAAATCTACAGTGCAAGTGGTTTCGTTCGTTACACTCGTTTTCCACTTGAGGGGCAGTAATGGAGATATAATCTCCCATATCTTTTCACAAGATAAAGTTTCCATGCTTAGAAGATATAGTAGAATATTTTGTTAGCTAATATGTTGCAAGTTTGTTACGATTACTATCAATACTCTATCTACAAATAGGGTCATGTATCCATGCATAATTCAAGTCAATGAAATCATTTCTTTATTATTTCCATCACATTATCAGTCACCAGTAAACTAGTAAAGCATAAACTAGAACTTCACAAAGCCATTACATGTCGACCGTGGTATAACTTGTTATACCACTTGTAAAGGATTTTTTTTTCTTTTCTTTTTTTTTTTATTTTAATTAAAAAGTCAGTAGTATCTTTCAGGTAGTATGTTGAGGAAAATTTACACAAAAGCCCTGCTCTATTGAGTAGAAAAAGTGAGAGATACTAAAACTCTACAAGCTCTAGTACGTACTAATAAAGATTATGCATGTCCCATATTTAAAGGTTGATGGAGGAGGGCTAATTAGTAATTTCGGCGAGGCAAAGTAAAGCTATCTAGGAGGATGAGTGATTGCTTGAATTGGAAGAAGTCGGATCATCAGACTTCTTTGTGTTGAGAAAACGACCTCCACTGCCTCTTTGTCGTCTCATTGCGTGTAGATGCCGAGATTCATGAAGATATGGCTGCATGAAGAATGAGCCATGCATTATAGTTTTAAAAGTATCAAAAATTGTCAAAATCATGTGTTTGAAAAATTTAAACGAAACTAACAACAAGATCATACATAATATAAAATAAAGTTGTTTTTATGAGTTTATCTATATTAGGTCGGACCAAATTAGACTAGACTAGACCGCACCAGATGTGTTTTTGATCTTAAAAGGAAACGAACCTATTTGTCTTCAAAGGCTCAAATCATTAGCTAGATGTGCAAAGTTAAGGATTACCTTCCTAACTTTGACAACCTTGTTTTCTAGCTCAGCTTTAGCTCTGGATTGCCTTCGCCTCAAAATACCATGGTATTGCTTGGCATTTACATAAATTCGGTCATAATTTGCTGCTTCTCCAGGTAATGGCACTCCGCTAGATTGCACGCCTTCATAGTAATTTTCCTGCATTATTATATAAGTAGGTGGTGATTGGTTCAATAATCATACTGAACAATGACTAACTAGTAGCTTAGCAATCATACATTTGAGAAATTAGCAATAAACATTTATATCTTATGAACTTATATCGCTATGACTCTATGAGCGTACAACTACAAAATGCCGGAAGGAATTTTGGTATTAGGGCTCTGATTCAAGTTAACTTCATTATTATATAATAAAGGTTTTAAAATGTGTGGTGTGTAAATTATCCCTATTTAATTCAACAAAATGGACATTCAGTCATTCACATTACAGGGCTGGAGGCAAAACTATTTGTTGGGCCTCCATGAACATATTTGGCTAGCTTTTTCAAAATAACTATGCTTTGAATACCATCCAATAAATGGTTTTTTTTTTTTTTTTTTTTTAATAATTTTTTAAACCTTTTTTCGACAATATAATAACCCTTTTCTTTTTATCAAAATAACTATTGACTTTCAATATTAACATAACATAAGTATTAATTTATTGAATACCATCCAATTGGTTGATTTTTACCCTTCTTTTGGTTGTGACTGCTGGGTCCCACTAACGTTTTTCTTAGACGGAAAACGTTAGTTGATAGTGTTTGACAAAAAAATTAAAACATGTAGGTAGTTGTGTAAATTAAAATAGAACCTAGATAGTTATTAACAAAAACAAACAACTTCTAGATAGTTGTTGACAAAAAAAGCTAATAATAATAATAATCCCTCAGCCTTTTTTTTTATTTGCTACATTTATTTTCTCACAATTCCCAAGATACAATTTATAAAATTAATATTTCGAGTTTGGTACGATAAAAAATTATAAAAATTATATTTTCGGAAAATATACATCGAGACGAATCAAACAAGATCCCATATGACTATATTATTTGTTACGTTTTAAACCCCAAAATGAGTCAAAATTACACTATGACTAGTGTCAAAAACGCTAATATAACAACTAAAAAAAGATCGAGAAAGTAACAAGTTCTTAATCAAAATGGCTACTCACCCACTACAGATCAAGTGTGTACAGACATAATAATAATGATAATAATAATTTCTAATAAGTACTAGTATACAACTTTAAAAAGTTGCCTTGAGGCCATGTATAAATACACGTAAGGTTTTCTTGTCAATCTCAGTTTGCTTAAATTGCTATCAGATGGACCAACAATAGCTATCAGTCAATCTCCACCAAGCCTTGTAGTCTTTGATTTTGGAAACTATTGGTCATTATTGGATTCTACGTTTTAGTGTTCCTTGAAATGAAACAAGTTTATGACTGCACCCAATTACTTGGTCCTTTAACATTAATTTTTTAGTTCAACTAATTTTAATTTTGGAATTTAGTTCAATTCAGTAACTTCTATCAACATTTTTCAACTTTTTATTTTTATTTTCATTCTATTCAGATAAGTTAACAAGTATTAGACCTAAATATTCAATCATAAAAAGTAAATACGTTTGATAAAGTTATAATGATTGTTACTCAATTTACTCGTCATCTATAACATAAATTTAATTAACATGATCAAACTAACAAACTTAATCAAAAACAATTTAACTAAATGATGAAGAAATGGATTTAATAAAAAGGAGTAAGTAATAATTACAGTATGATGAGAAAGTGGAATGTTGTACTCATGCATTATTTGACGATGATCCATTGATAAGATTCCATGCTGCAAATCTTGCTTTTGTTGTTCATCACCATATTTACCTACCAAAATATAAGATTAATTAATCTTAGCAATTGAGTAGTATTATATGTACATCAAGTCTTCTATCATTGTACATTTACATACTTGGTATTACAATATAATCAATCATTGATATTTTTAAAATTACTAACATACATGTACAAAAAAATTACACCAAAGATTCAGATTGATCATACATATTTTGTACGTATTTAATCAAAGAGAACAATCATGCATATATAAGCAATATATATAAACTAACATAATTTCTGAATAATATACCTAAGGACACCGCGAAAGGGAAATGTTGTTCGTCGTGGTGTTTGTTGGTGTTTTCATGATAAGAATCGTACTTAAGATTTGAGCTGCAATCCATTGATAGATTAGAAGAAGAAGACGAGGGTTCATGCCAATAATTATCAGACCAACAAAGGACTTGAGAATGGGATTTTGATGATGATTTGTTTCCAAAGTATTGCTTTTGATTCATTTGATATGATATGATCTTCTTAACTTTGGTAAGTCTTGCTCACTTCTTACTAGCTAACTGATGATAGTTGTTCCTGGAAGTTCAAATATTAATAAATAAAACATTTGTTTGATTAGTAGTGTAAGCTTCAAATGAATGCATAACCTAGCTCATTAGTGGAGAGAATAGAAAAAATACAACAAATAATGTAAGCTTCTGAAAATGCTAAAATGCGTGGTAAGAAAATGTTTGATAAATTTAAAATCACAAGTAATTAATTAAACATCAACTAAATCGAGAAGGAAAAGAGAAAACGGAAAAATAAATATATGAATGGAAATGATAAAATAACCTCAATACTACGTGTAAAATTTGATTGGCCTATTTTAATCAGCAAAATCAATCTTTGTTCTGTGGAGTAGTCGTAGTTGCAATGGGCAAATTAGCAATCTATGAGAGAAAAAATTATTTAAAACGAACCATTTTTCTGCTAAGAATATTAAAATAGATCTAATGAATAATGTTTTATATTTACTAGATCAGATTCAAGATATCGGAAATATAGCTGAAGTAGGGAGAAAAAGAACCATGAGAAAGGAAAAAAAAAATAAATAAATAAAAAAGGAAAGAGCTAACACAAATGCCAATAGAAAAACTTAATAAATTATACATATCATAAAACTGTACAAGTTAATAATGAGCATTTCGAATGTATTATCAAATGAAATTGCGATTGAGTACAACAATCAAATTTATTATCGAGCTAAGTTGAATCGAGAGAAATAGTAGTGTCTCAGAAAAACAAAGGATTATATATATATATATATATATCTCGTATGTTTACAAAACTAATAAATGAAAGAAACATGAGAGTTTTAAGAAATGAACTCAAAATGCTTACTATGTGTGGCAAAAGATGAAGGAAGAAACCTTATAAGCTTGTTGTTCCAAAGACTCAAAGGCAACAATGTTGTTATGTTGAGACCTTTACCTTGATTTAAGGATCGGAATAACCTTAATTTATTTCACTCTTTATTTAATTTTTTTTAGTTTTGAATTTTGCTTAAGGTGGGGTTGGGTTTAGTATAATGGTCCCAAACCATTTTGGTTATGATGTTATGGTTTGAAGGATCACGTTCATCTTACGTTGAATTCAATAAGGAGTGACTAAAGTTTTGTGATTGTGGTCTTACTTTTGAGGAAGCGTTTGTTGCTGTGTTAGATGGCATGTAACAAAACCTGTTTCAACAATAATCTATCTAAGTTATGTTCTCCTTTATGAGTCATTTATTTTATCGAAGTACTCCCTATGTCTCTGTTAACTTGCTATATTTCTTTTTACACGGTCTCACAAAACCTACGTCTAAATAACTCTATCTATACATTTACTTAGATTATAAAATTTAGATATTAATAAACTTCACACTGTGACAAATCTAGTAATATCTCATATGATTGTATCTCATATGACTGTTTTATACGCTGTCACGTTTAGGGTGTGCACCGGTCCAAGACCGACCCGGACCAGTTGGACCTGAAAATTGGAATCTCCGGTTTTCTTGGACTGGAGACCGGACTGGGAAAAGTCCGGTCTAGACCGGATCGGACCTGATTTGAACCGTTAGGACCTAAATTTGTATTTTTTTTATTAAAAAAAATTATTTCCCTCTTATATATACACTAAGTATAATATAAAATTTTGATATATAAAACATAAATAAATTTAGTATTTTAGCTAAAAAAACTTTATATATACATTACACTTTTACAATTATTTACTAAAAATACTAATTTTTTCAAGAAAAACGATCCAATTGGCCCGTACCTGAATTTTCTGATCTTGGACCAAATTGGACCGATAGCCCGAAATCATGAATATTAATGGAACAAGGACTGAACCGAAATTGTCGGACCGGTCTAAATTCCTGTCCAGAACGGTCTAAATTTCGGTCCAAATCAAATTATGCACACCAATAATCACGTTATCATAAAATTGATCAATAATTTTCACCACTGACTCCCAAAACGGAAATGTAAAAAGTAATTAATTAGAGAGAGAGAGAGTATACAGAAGTCTCACGCATATTTGTGGTACTTTCCGAGTTTAACATTGCACCTACTATATTTGTTTGATTTGATGTGACTTGTCATGGGAAATTATGGACCCTAAATCCATCACATAGGTCCACGTTGTCTTATACTACTTCCGTCTTTTTTTAGTTACTACATTCACTTTTTTATATCTTCCAAGACGAAATTTATAAAATTAATACTCATATAATAAAAATTATAATTTATTTTTATGAAAAATATAAATTAAGACAAATTATGTACGATCTCATACGACTATATTTTTTGTTAAGCACTAATCATTAAAGTGGGTCAAATTTATAATGTGAATAAAACCAAAAATCATATGTAGCAACTAAAAATAAATCGAGAGAGTATATGTTTTCATATATGTTCAATAAATATTATTTTTGGTGATTAAATAAGTATTCTAAATGTTTAGAAGTCTAATATTACTATGTATTTAGATCTTTTATTTCACTATTATTTAAAAAAAATCACAATAATAATTTAATTTTAGTACTTCCTCCATTTTTTTTACTTTACGATATTCATTTTTTCACATCTCTCTATAAAGTATTTCAAAAATTAATATCTCCAATTATACATGAGAAAAAATTACAAAAATTATATGTTTCGTACATAATAAATATAGATCAAGATAAATCAAACAAGATTTCACATTATTATGTTTTTCGTTATCTATAAAATATCAAAATGAGTCAAAGTTACATAATAAATAGTGTTAAAAACTCAAATATAGCAAGCAATTTATTGCTAAGAGAGTAAAACAGATTAAATCTATGCATGTATGATATGCACAGATGTACGTACCATTTGAGTGACATATAAAGCAGAACTTTTAAATTATTTGTGTTGTATTCCTACATGTATTAAATATAGTTTGTAAGAGGTTAGAGTAAATGAGCAAATTAAACAAAATAAGTTTACATAGATAAATATGGTTTGTAATAGTTTTTCCCTTGCTTTTTTATTACGGAGTATATAATTAATTTGGTCGTTTATTTCCATATAATTATTCGTCTAATTTATTATATTAAAGGGAGTGTTACAATTTACATGGAGGGAATAAGTTTTGAAAATATAGTTAATTAATTAGTACTCCGTATATATTTGGACGTGCATTGAAAAGTTCGGGGAGTATAAGTTTATGATTATACGACTATCATACTATTCTGGATGTGAATTTGTCGGAGATTTAGTACATACACTAATAATGCTAGATCAAAATTAAATCAATTATTATCTTGTAAGATGAAACATAATATAATTATTATGTTTTCAAATTAGTTGTGTATGACTTGCTACATTACATTGTATGATTCAATTTAAACCTATAGACCTTTTCCTTTGTTTATTATTCTTGAGACCTAATTTCTCGATCTTCAAATTAGGCACAATATTTACTTCATAACCATGCTTACAAAAAACAGACTTATTTCAGTCTTCAATTTCAAAATCCGTCAAATAGGCTCTATACATATTAACATATATACTACAGAAATAGTATATGTTCAATTTGCTTCTTATTCTCTCTTTATTTTTTCTTTTTCTTTAATAATGTTTTCCTTTCTTTAATTTATAATTCTCCATGAATAGCTTGATTCCTTTTATAATGGCCATGTTATGAAGCAATTGCTAGGTGAGTGGGTGTCACTTTAAAGTTTGTACTCCGTAATATATCAAATGCTTCATTGTTAAGAAGTTGAAATTAATATTTTACATAACAAAGTTGAAAAAACAAACATCAAAAGTATTCCTTCCGTCTATTTTCACTTGTTACATTCACTTTTTCACATTTTTTAATAAACAATTTCAAAAATTAATATCTCGAATTATATAGAAGAAAATATACAGTGAATCAAATAAGATCATAATAAGTCAAAATTACATCATAAATAGTATCAAAAACCTTAATATAGCAAGTAATTTACTACTGAGAAAGTAAATTATAACACATTACTGGTACGTGCCATTTAGGTTTAGGTGTACTCCATATGTGCTATTTTTGCCTATAATTATATGCTATTTATTAATTATTAATTAGGTAAGAGTTGAACTTATTGAAACTTACATTATTTAATATAAAAAAAATATCAAGACAGTTCAGATTAGTAATAATCTAAACTATTTGATATGAAAAAAAAAAAA
>PYUH01000019.1:753640-816545 GCA_016808085.1 Suaeda aralocaspica
AAAAAAAAAAAAGAAAGAAATTGATAGGAGTATACAATTTTAAACATAATAGATAATTAATCAACCCATTCATTTGTTTTCGATCTATACATATATGTTTTGTTGACGTATGTAAAATAAGAAATCAACGTAGACGTGTGAATCAAATAATTTTAATAAGTTTGCGAATTTATGGTTGCTATATATGAGCAATACCGAAAAGGCATATATTTTGAACATGTCATGAATCATGTCTCATGACTTGTATAAAAAGAACTTGTCAATATGTCATCCCTCTCATGTCAAAGTGTTCCTCACAACTTGAAATTTGATTGGAAAACATATCTTATCATTAGTAGTAAGGCAAATGTGATAAGTTGAGGTTGATAATATGAATTGTTTTTTCATATAATTTTGAATATGCGCTAAAAGTTCAAGTCATATATGTACTATGCTACACACTTACGCACCATACACCACTTACCCGCAAGGCCATAGGTGCGGCACAACTCCAGCAAAGTTCATGTTAACCATATAGTTGTAGGCATATATATAACATGAAATAGTTTCATCTTTCTCCCTTACATACATGTACTTTATATTTGTACTTGTAAATGCATAATATAATATAACCATTTAGGGCTTAAATACATTTGGAGACTATGCAATAATGCTTCGTTTCTTTTCATTACTCGAGCTTCTGTCTCGAAAATTTGAATTTATAAAGATAAGATCTTGCATAAATTCGAGCAACTTAGCTAACTTCAAGCTTAATTTTGTTTGCACTGCACGCATTAAAGGAAAATAACTTAAAAGACATACATTTAAATGTGAAATAATTGTCGAGTTATCTTCTTATATAGTATACAACTAGTTAAGTGTATATAACCTCACACTATATTTTGTAGGGTTTGGCCTAAATTAGAGCCCGTGGTCCGTGGAAGCTCCACTTTCAGCTTCTTTTGCATGATATCTTTATCATGTTTCGCTCTAACTTTTTGTTGCTTATATCTATATCATCAACCTAATTGGCATGTTCATAACTAAGTCTCGACTATGTTGGTCATTTAACATCGTTTTAACGAAATAATTTGATCAAACTAACTATAACTTTAAAAATAACATGCACAATATTAACTTCATATATGTAATGTAGTATCTTTTTTATTCAATTAGAACCGAAATAAGGTAAGTAGATGAGAAGATCTAATAGTCAGACTCTTTTAACTTTTCATCATCAAAAGTTACAAGCTTAAGCTCTAGAAAATGAACATTAATGTCAAGATGTATCAATTAAGTTAATTGCCTTTAAACGTGTCCATGCAAAACATTTTTCGAATAAAAAAAAAGTTATCCACGAAAAAGGACCCCACAAAGGAAAGTGGTAGTATCATGATATGGGCCAAGGACCAATAATAATTGGGCAAACTTTAGAAAAAAGTGATAAAAAAAAAAAAAAAAAACACTACAAACCCTCTGGAATTATGACACGTAATATATGCTAATTGAGGGAACAATGGGGAAACGTGTTGGAGAAAAAAAATAGGGACACCTCATACAACATTACAAATGAGCTTTGGGGAAATAGGGTCCCACTTTTTTAATCAGATCAATGAATCACCCACCTATTTCACACTCTTTTCTTATCCGAAAATGATGCTCCTCTTTTAGATTTGTATCATGAAAACAATTAAACTGAATTAATTGAAATTGAATTAAACTGATTTATTTATTAGAAAAGGATATTTGGGAATTGAACTGAACTATCATAATGCTAAATTGAACTGAACAAAAATTAAGCTAAAATAAACAGTCCATAACTCTCTAAAATGGATTATTATATGAGAAATTAGAAAAGTGACACTTGATTTGCAAATCAAGTGATTATCTATGATTTTTCGAAAAATTTTCTTTTGATCTTCTTAACACCTTTATATATTAAGGTTAATTTCTCATGTTTATCTAATGATAATTTATCTGTCCTATATTCCATAATTAAAGTAATGGGTGATTTTAGGGATTGGATCATGGAATTAAGATGATGTTCCCTTTATCTTATTTAAAAAAAAAAAAAATTTAATGTAATGTGAAACAGTTTCATAAAATTAATTAGATTAAGGTGCATTTAGCTCTAGTAAATTCATTATATTTTCAATCAAGACTTATAAGTTTCAATTAATTTGAAAATTAGATTTAAAAGATCAAATAAGTTTCAATTAAATTTGATCTATGATTTATTCTCCTGATGTTAATAAGTTTGTTAAGTTTATGTTTAATAGATTAGATTAAATATGCTGCCCCTTAAAAAAAGGTATAGTGCAATTTAGTGGTAGAAATGAAAGGGTGTTTTAAAATAAAGCTTGCCCTAATCTTTTCTTGAATTTATGCCATGTACTACTTAATTATTAACATTTTTCAATCCTTCGAAACTAAGTTTGTCATAATAAACGAAAATAAACTAAGTCTGAATAATTTGGAGGAGCAATAAACTAATAAATAATGATAATATTATCTTTGTTGTTTTTTTACTTGATGTATTATAATACAAAAACTCTCACAATTTTTAGTTCAATGTAGCAAGTAAAAAACAATAGAGGGAGTAAATAATTCAAATTTTAGATAAAGATGTTTTTGCTTTTGCTACAATATTTTTTGGGATTTTCTATGTGAAGTACTGTCCTAATAATTTTTATTTTCTACAGTATACTTATGCCTGTCAGAAGTTACATGGTACCATAACCTTGCCGTCGTCTAACTATTGGTAGGATCTATTATGATGAGTAATTTATATTTTGGTCATTTTAAATTGTTTAATTTGGGTACTTGGCAATTAGGTGTGTTGTTTTTTCACGGAATTACAATCACAATTCATTCTAATCCATTCTATTCACGTGACATCCATTGTAATTCCGATAATCTATTCTAATCTCGTCTAATCCCGGCAATCTATTTTAATCCCAATAATCCATTTAATCCCAAAAAACCATTTTTGAAAATTAAAATCTTAATTAAACACTTGAAAGGATTTTTCTATGCTGTGCCCCTAAGGTGTTGGGTTTTCTACGTTGTGTCCTCCCAAATTAAAACTTCCATGTGATGCCCCTAAGGTTTGATAAGTTAGTATGTCATAACCTTGTAGGTAAACAAATGTTAAATATTCGTAAATTGATTGTTGTATGAGTCATAGTGCTCTTTAATTGCAAGGAAAAATGAAAGAGTATGGGTCATGAGCAAAAGCGCATAAGCCACAAAATTGAGATTAAAATTGTGACATTTTCAACGATAAAGTCATGGCATAGTCACTTACTGAACCTTAGGGACACTATGTGAAAATTTCAATTTGGGAGGACACAACGTAGAAAACTCAATATCTCAGGGGCACAATATAGAAAAACCCCACTTGAAAATTAAAATCTTAACGACATAATAATCTACATATATAACAAATTCGTTTTTTTTATATTCATATATAATAATGTGTTGAATATACATTTTTGCTACATAATAATTTAAATACAACATCGTTACAAATAATTGAATATATAAAGGAAGTGCTTTAATTATCCTCGTACAATTCTTTCTCTTCTATATCATCATCATCATCTTAGAACTAATTTTTTAAATTCAACAAACTCTTGAAATAATAATAATAATAATAATAACAATTAAATTATTATTATTATAATAGTTGTTAGTTTTGTGGATTTTTTTCCTTTTGAAGAGAAATTTTCACGGGACATTAGAATGTGAAGTATATGTTATTTAAACATTTTGTTTAATTATAATTAGGGGTTATTTGGTTGGATAATGAAAAAGAGAATGACTTTGGGAATGAAAATGAGGGAGAATGAAATGATAATACCTTAGTTTAAGTTAGTTGTTTGTTTTGAAAAAATTTGGAATGAAGGTTATTACAAAACAACCACTGAACCACCGCACAAACCACCCACCTACCCTTCCTAACCTCTCGTTGGCGCCGCCAACTACCAAACGCCACCCTTGAAATTCTAACCACCACCCTTCAAACCCTAACCACCCCAAAAACTAAAACACTCGTCACCCCCTACAATCGCTTCTACCGCCTCCGAACCCGGCCCCTCACTATCTCGCCTCCACTCGCCGCCCCTCTTACAGTCTTACCCCCTTCGCCGGCCTTTGTTACCCCCCAACCACCTAAAACAAAATGCTAATTATGTATAAATATGGTAAAAAAAAATATATAAATATGAGGAAAAAAAATATTAGGAATATTAGGAGGGACTAGGAGATGGATTCTTGGAGTTCTTTTGTACTCCATACATTATTTTTGTTCTTCTATTTTCTCTTCAACGCTCAACTTTCAAGTACCAATATTCATCCATTAATTGAAGTGAAATTTCTCTTGTTTTTGGAGCCTTTTTTAGTTTAACGGTTTATAAGATTACTAGATAAATTTTGAGAAAATGCTTCGTAAAAAAAATGTATAAGTCACTTTTATATAATTTGTAACTTAATCTTGTTTATATGTGATATTTAAAAATCATATTTTACTTATAATTATAAAAATAATACTCTGGGGTACTTTATAGATGGTATGATTTTTGTAGATAAATGCGAAGCACATTTGTCAACTTATTAACTTATATTCATCAAATTGTTTTTAACATATGTTTTTATTATGCAATCATTAAACAGGATGTTGAGAGAGAGGTTTTGGAGGGAAAAATAAAGAAAAGATTGTTGCTTTAGCCGTAGTTATTAAAAAAAGGAGTTATTTTCCTTATAAAATATAGCATTTTTGAACTTATTAAATAACTATGTAGCATGGGTACTTTTAATGGGTAGCCGTCTCCAAACCCGATTCGTCTCCGTTTTGGGGACGAACCCGATTCTTTATGTTATAATTTACCGTACCCATTAACAATATTTTTCAGAATAGCCGTTTTCTGTCTCCGTATCCGTATTCGTTTTCGACCCCACTCTCGACTCCGTGCAACCTAGTTAAATATAATACTTCTATCTTTATGATGAGTTCATTATAAACTCAATTATAACTTATATACGCATATACGAATACACCTTACTATTTCAAGATGTCTAAGCGACTAAGCTAAGGTTAGCGAGTAAGTGGGCTTTGAGCAAACTCAAATGATTGCAAAATTCACAAGCTTGACAGTGTCACCTAATGAGCCAGGATATAGTCATAAGAAAAGGAAAAAAAAAATGGTTTGGACTTCTTATTTGATAACCAAAATTATATATACAACTAGGGGTGAGTCAAATTAAGATTCCGAGTTCCAACTAATTTTCCTAACTACCTAGGTTTGGACCTGTTTAAGTTTCAAAAACTTAAAGCTGGTTGTGATTGGGTTCCCCATTAAAGTTGATGTGGTTATCTATTTATATATCTCTAAACAACACGAGTAAATGTCGGAATGTCCAATGAACGAAGGGTAGATTAAAGATTTATGAGGTTAAGGGCTATTTTACATGTGCCATGTTAATAGTATAATGGTAGATCAATCATATATTACGGACTTACGGAGTAGTTGCTTAAGAATTATAATATAGTCACAAGATGGGTCATTCAATTGTATACTCTATAAGCCCAATGTCGAAAAGACTAATGGCTACAAGAATTTAAGTCTACGCTTAGAAAGTAATTTTGGCACCCTTGATTTAATTATCGCACTTTTCAAACTTTATTCAATAGTTTTTTTCCTTCAAAACAAGACATGTAGAAATAATAATTAACTGCTTATGGGATGCGACAAAGTTTTTAAATTGTCATTGCCTACAGCAATCCTCCTTTAGCTTGGCTTAGGAATGGTGACAAGATTGCACTAAGATACCAATGGAGTTTGGTGAAGGGTAAAGTTTTTAACTAAGAATATACAATAGTTTTACAAACCGAGTCAAAAGAGAAAGCAATGAAAAGTCTTTCAATGTTGAGTAAAAATATGAAATTTGTCAATTTTACTTCTGTACTCTTAACAAAAATTTAACCACTCTAATCCTTAACTTATACACTATTATTTGCCTATTGTACTTGTAGCTTGTACTCAAAAACTTTAAATCATATTGATAACATAATAATGGCATCAATTATTTCCTGAGTATTACTCCTGTAAGAGAGAACTTCTGAAGTTCTGAGGTTAAGTTATTTGTCAGATCTCCAGTAAGCCACTACAGCATAAAGGCGCAAGAATTTCGGCAAGCCTCCAAATCTGCAGATAAAATAGAGCTCGGAATCGACAACAATGGTTTCGGAATGAAGCAAAATACATTGAGGGACTTGCTAATAAATTAAAGTAATAAGAACAAGAATCAGAGTCTTTAAATAGATGTTTCACATACAGACAGTCGAGTGAGGAAAGCATTTTCTGCTCTTTCACTCAAACAAACATCATCTAAATGGTTAGCCCTAAATAAAAGTCAAAGCTTTAGCCTAATCCTCTATTACTTCAAAATTTTATACTATCTTTGCCAATGTTAGTGCCGCTATACATGGCCGTGACAAATATGTTCACGCCAGCTCTGGTTCTGATAACTCATCGCCCTGAAGATTGCCCAAGTTAGAAAATGGAGGTGGTGGACGATCAACTGTCAATGTACCTTCTAAAACATTCACAACCTCCCCCATCGACGGCCTCATTCTTTCATCGACTTGCAAACACCAAAATGTGATTCTAAGGGCACGTTCAAGTTCTTCGAAGTCAACTTCACCTTCAATGCTCTTATCCACAATCCTCCATCCATACCCGCTAACCCATTTATTGTAAGACCACTCGCAAACATCTTCAAGGACTTTTTGATGCCCACTTATAAGAGAGAGTAGAATCTTACCAAAGTCTTCTACATCTTTCTCAGCCAAAGCATCCACGCCATCTAATCTCAGTAAGCCAAAATCAGTAACCTTGGGTTCCAAGTTTTCATCTAAAATCACATTTCCACATTTCAAATTGCCATGGCTCACAAAATCCCTACAGTCAGTGTGCAGATATGAAATGGCTTTTGCCACACCAAGACAAATCGACATTCGTTTTTTCCAAGTGACCCTTTTACACAATGCAGGATCATGCACAAACTTCTCTAGAGAACCGTTATTTAGAAACTCATACACCAAAAATCTGTGGCTCGACTCACAGCAGAAACCCTCCACCTTCACCAAATTCTTATGATAAATGCTTCCTATCATTGAAACCATGGCTCTAAAGCTCCGTTCCTCAATTTGTGATCCAAGTCGCTTGACTAGAACAGGTTGATTGTTCTGAATCATGGCTTTATATGAGTGTGGTCCTATTTTATCCTTGAAGTTTCCGGTTAGCTCCTTGATTTCAGCATATGTCCACCTGACCAAGCCAGCAGAAATAAAACCACGATGAGGTGAACTAGCTTGCTTCCTGACATTTATCACTCTTCTTTTGCAGACCCAAATTCCAAGAGCTATCTGAAGCATACAGAACATACAGAAACTAGCTAAAGCTGCATCAACTAGAGGACGAACTGGGAGTCTATTTGACTTAATAGGTTCAGAGGATGAGTGAGAGTGAGAAGATGGAGAAGTAACCATAGGGATTTTATGAGGAAAGACAGCCAAGGGATCCATACATGTCTTAACGAAGGATATGAAACTCAAAGATGGATCAGAATAGCCAGTAATGTAACGAGTTTTCTTGACCCAACATTGTGCGGTACCATCATTCAAGTAAGTCACAGCAGTGCAATTTGGGTCTTTCTTGCACAAACTCTGGCAAAGGTCTGAACTAGTTACGATGATTAAATCATTTGGTGGGTAAATCCCATAAAGATAAGTGTGCTTGTATCCAACCATACTAACTTTAGAATCACATCTCTGTCCATAAGGTGCCAAACACTTCGAACTAGACTCCATTGGTGATGAAATAAACGGGCATTTGCAAACAGGAAAGCTAGAATTGGCAAAAGAACAAATCCCATGATCACCACATGTTGCGAAAACATCACATTGGTTCTCAACAGCTTGCCAAACTGATCTCCAAGACACTGAATCTTCATCCCAAGAGTAAGCTCGAAGATTCCCATCAACATCTAACCTAAGATACCGGAATTTCACATTGTCATTGTGATCATCCGTGAATACAGACCACAACACATCAGACCTGTTATCAAGCAGCTGAAATGAACCATCAGAGCTAAGAAAGGCCCTAATTGACCCATTTGAACTGCTTCCACTAATCCAGTATACTTTACTGGATTCCCACCTCAACTGCAGCTTCCCCGACACACTCATGTACAGGCTATAGTAACTAGAAACCGAGTTCCTACTCTGAGCACGAAGCATTGTATGAACAGACAAATTTTGGCCCGGCAAGAGGGTATCAGACGGTGTATCAAAACTTTGCCACACCACATCATTATTTCTATCCAAAACAACTAAATTCCCATCATTCTGCAAAGAGGCAGATGAAACTGATTTCCCAGACGTATTACTCGTCCACACAACTCCGCCATTCGAGGAATCAAACAATACTAAATCCCCCTCCTCAGTGAGCTGAAAATAGGCATCATCACTAACAGTAAGTTCAGCACCAGCAACCCAAACTAGGGTCCGTTTTTCGGTCGGTATAGACTCCGAATCAAACCGGATTCCTAAACTATATTCACTAGGGTGATCTGAGTGACTGAAAAACCCCAAGGCAAAAACCCCATTTGGGGACACCCACAATTTGTTCTCAGAAACAGTGATCTTAGAACCTAAAGGAAGTGCTAATACAACAACTGATAACTGCAATAACACAAGAAATATCCAAAACAGTGAAGCTGAACTACCACTAAACTTGCATTTACTCACCATTTTGGAAGATTCAAACTGGGGTTTTCTTCCTTTTTTTTTCCTTTTTTTTTCACTAATTTGACAATAATAACATTGTTCACCACAAAATTCTACAATTGCATAATGATGAAAAAGCAGGCAAAAGGCAAGACTTATGAGCAAATTAAGGAATTTTAAGCAAAAGAAAAATCAAACAAATGTATAATGTACAATGTACATATAATTAATTTGTGGTTTTAACTTAATGGACAAAATTTTCAATAAAATTAGGCAAAAAAGATAAGTAGTGAATCAAAGACTAAAAGATTGGTGAAGCAAAACATACCAGCTAAAAAGAAGAAAGTTTGCACTGTTGAAGAATTTGTGTTCCTGAAAATGACAACTTTAATAACCCATATAAATTTCTTTATTTCTCCTAATTTAAAACCCAGAAAACTAATGTTCAATTGAAGAAAAATCAATGATTTAACAATAAAAATGCAAGATTTTAGTTAGATTTTTCTGGGTTTTACTGGGGTTTCAATTTTGACATCTGGGGTTTTACCAAAAAAAATAATAAAAAATTCAAAAATTAATAAAATATAAGATGAAATTAGTTTTAAAGTTCAGAACTTTGACTGATTCACATGATAAAGAAGATGATAAATTGGGAGAAATAAAATGTGGGTGGAAAAAAACTGAAGTTAAAAAGTTTTTAGTTGAAGTTGACTGAGAGTAGAAAAAATAAGAATAATTTCAACTTTTATTTAATTTGTTTTTTTTTTTGAGAGAGATAATAATTTTTTTGTGACAGAAATTACAAAATTAAAAAAATAAAATCCAAACTAAGATTGTAAAATTTGTGAATTTTGGATGTGTGATTAGTAGAAGACTAAAAAATGGAGTCTAGAGAAGTCCACGGGTGTAGAGTGTAAGAGCATGCTTTTATCGAAGTTTGTGAAATATTTTTAAGCGAGTAAAATCCAAGTGTGACTAAGCTGGCAACTTTTGGGAGTTGGGGTGGGAGAAGGAAACCACGCCCCACCCCCACGAGGGGCCTTTTTGCTTTTTGAACGACTTTGTTCTGGAGTCGGCAACGAGCATCGTTGGGTCTGTTCTTTTCAATTTATATTGGTTAGTACGACTTTACGAGTACAATAGAACTCATTAGTAAGTGGATTATATGAATGATATTAAGCCCTTATGAAGTTTTAGATTGGCATAATATAGTTAATATCATCTTTTAGATTTCACTTCTCTAATAGTCTAATATATTTTAATAGGTTCGATCACAGTATTTTATTAAATATAATGTTGATAAATCCGTTTTGACACACGAAAAATCATACGATCTTTGAACTAAAAAGTGACCTCACATGAGTATTGAAGTCCATCATAATGTCCCATGTAGATAAATGAAAGAGATTAACCACTTTATAAGGTTAAGGAACCATTCCCCTTGTTGCCATGTGATTTTGAGGTGGAACCTCATACACCTTGTAAGGTGGACCCTCTCTCGCAGACGGGTGTGGACCAGACTTGTATTTAACCTATAACGAAATAAAATTTTTGATTAAATGATGCAACGTTAATTAGGGGCAAAGGGTTGTTAGAACATTGATGTAAGAGAAACAAAAGATAAACCTCAAATAATTATGGTTTAGTGATTATCTAGTTGGCTATGACAAGGTCCTAGATAATTGTAAAATTATCATGATCGGGAAAAAAATTCATTGAAATTTGATTAATTGATTAACCATATGGAGAAATTGAGGAATTATGAAGAGTGTAGTGATGCAAATAAGAATAAATAAAATTGAAGCTAATATAATTACAATTCATGCAATTTTATATTCTAGTTCCTATTTAGAAAAGTTATTTATTAAGTTTTCCATTTGCTTTTGCAAATAAAATTGACTTATGGAAGCATTATCACTTTTACAAATAAGGTAGTGTCCACCTTTTTGGATGTGGAATATTGAAATTGGTTTAAAAATCCTGCAAGCCACCACCCTCTCTCACTCCTCTACCCCCTTCTCTGTCCTCCCTCATGAACCCCACCACCAATACTTCACCTTCCCCTCATTTCACCATCACCCCGTCTCATTGGACTCCTCCCCGTTTACTAAACGATATCGACAATGATCGCGATTACCCCACCACCACCACGACAATCGACAATCATCATCATTAGGAGGGTGGTTTGGGAGTTTGATTAGTATTCAAATTAGTGGTTTGCTTAGTGTTCATATTAGTGATTTGATTTGTGTTTAAATTAGTGTTTAGATTTGTGGTTTGGGGGTTTAATTTGTGTTTAGATTTGGGGGATTGATTAGGTTGGTAGTTTCGAATTTGTGACATTGAATTTGATAATTAGTGGTGGTGGATTCGAATTCGGTGATTGGTGGTTTAGGTGGGTTCGAATTCGGTTGCGGGGTGACTTTATGGTTATTAGTGGTTGCGATGGGTTTGAAATGGGTGGGTGGTGGTTGGGTTGGATTTAAAATATGCGATTTTTGTGGTGAATGTGTGGGTTTTTGTGAGGGTGGAGTAGATTTATGGTGGGTCTAGGTGGGGCGGTTTCGTAAGGGGGGTGGTGGTAGTCATGGTTGGGGGGGGGGTGGGTTCATGGCTGGCAGTGAATGATAATGGTGGGGGTCATGGTTGGCTGTATATCTCATGAGTGGTGGGTAGGGCTCATAATTTTGGGTGGTCGTTGGATTTAAGTAGGGTTTGAGTAGAGTCGGAATGTTGGTGGATTGTAGTTCTAGTTGGTGGTGCGTGGTGTGGTGATAGTTGGGAGATGGTGTCTGTGGGTTATGGTTTTTTTTTTGGTGGTGCGTTGTATAGTGGTAGTTGGAGGTAATGTAGGGAGTTGTAGTGGAAATTATGGTGGTGTAGGTGGTTGTAATTTAATTTTTTTTATTTTAATCAATATTATTTATTTAAAAAACAAAAAATAATGAAAAAATTGAATAAGGTAACCTGAAGTAAAAAGGATTGATATTATTTTGGTGGTGCGTTGTATAGTGGTAGTTCAGGTTACCAGTAAAGAAGATCGATAAAAGAAAACGAAGATTAAAGGTTGGACTGGTGTGAGATAACCCAAAGGTGGGACTATTATTTTCAAATGTATGAAAGATGGAATTATTAGAATCAATTTTTCCTATTTATTTTTTTAAAAAAATTGCATTGAATATAGGGAGCGCGCCTTTGTAATTTAGTTCCCATGTTTTGTGGGAAGTTGAAGTTCCAATGAATTCCAACTTCCCCAATTCAAACCCCAAATCGAACACACAAAAGAAAAAAAAGCATGATTTTTGGTTTTTGAGTGGTTGGGCTTTGGGTTTGTTTAGATTCCTCGACGAGGGGGAGGATATAAAAGTTTGGTCGGTATTTGTGAATTTTGAGTGATTGTGAGTTGAATGTTGTTGGAGAAGAGGAGTGATGAGGCTATCGCACACCTATCAAAAATAAACCAAACCACTCCAACTAATATAGGTAGGGAAGTAGAATTCGAATCCACATGGAAGCAATTAAACATATTAGTTCTAAAAAGTTTAAACTGTGTAAAGGGCCTTTGAGTGTTGAATTGTGACCAAGAAATTAACTAAAATTAGAACTGAATCGGTTAAGGGAATGAATTAATGACTAAGCCTAGGACATCGGTTCACCACAGGTTAACAAATGAATTGCACACAATTAATTAATTGGATTATCAATTTCCTTGAATTAAGGTCCACTAATTCTCTCGAATCTAGTCCCCTTCAAAACTCTTCTAACGGCTCTCGCTCACTTAGACTCGTTTTGCCTATTGTCGTTATGATCTAATTGTGGTAATCTTACCTCTTGGCATCAATTTCAACAATATCAAACTAACAATTAAATCTGGCCAGTATTTAACTAAAAGCAATAAAAGTTGACAACAGGAATTCAAGAATATTAAAAGCCGAACTAACAATTATGAGCAAAACATAAAAAATCGATCCATGGATCCCCTAGTCCTAGAAAAGGAACTACTCACTCATAATTGAAAGCATAAAAACTAAATCAATGAAAGAAATTAAAATCCTAAACATGATTAAACTAAACAAACCAACAATAATCAAGAAATTAAAATCTACCATAAAACTAATAAAACTAAGAGCATAAATTAAAACTAATAATAAACAATAATAAAGAACAAGAATTGAGATTGAATGAAACCTGGATATTATTGATTAAATGATTGAATAAAGTTCCACACTTAGAGAGAACTTTTGACTAAAACCCGGGTTTGTAAAGTGTAAAAAGTGTGAATGACAAATTAGGAGTCTAAACATTAAGTACTAAGCCTAACACGAAGCAAAACACGCGAAAATCCCCTTTAGAGCCACCCGCCCGAAGGGGTCCGGGCGAGCAACCCTCACCCGGGCATATGGCTTCGCCTTAGCTCGTTTCTCGGTTTTTGCTCGTTCTTCCTTAATTACTTCTTTAATTCTTCATTTAGCACTCCTAATCCTCAGTAAAGCTTTCCGAATGACTTCAACTCTTCACTAACTTCTTCAAGTGCTTCAAAAGGCTCGGAAAACAACGATAAATCATCGATTCCTGTAAAATCTTATAAAAAAGCACAACAAACACTCGAAATAGCAAAAGTTAGTAGAAATGGCTCAAAAAAGGCGTATTAGAGCTAAAAATCAATCGGGATCGGGGGTAAAATACATGTCAAATATCAACTTATCAAGGAGGTTGTAGATCATAGTGATGAAACACTTTACGGAGTAAGGGAGTTAAGGTTTTCCTTATGTTATGTTCTTTTCGCTGGATTAGAATCGATAAGAATGAATTTATGAGATTAGAATGGATTGATGAGATTATAATGGATTAGAATTATATAGAATTAGGTGGGATTACGTAGTGTAATCAAAAGTTTTTTTTGGAGTTTTGAAAAATAGGTGGAAAATTTTAAGAATAGTGTCAAAGATGAATGAAGCTTACCAATTGACTATAATCGTGACAACGTGTACATTCCTTAATTTTGCTCAATCGCATAAGTTAGGGATTCCAACAATTTCGCATGGCAGGCAACATATATATGGAACTAACAACTAATTTATATTTGACTAATCCAACACAAACACAATCAATGCAAATCATTCGTGCAAATATTGCAGATGAAATATGTCAAGAGTGTGTTGAAAACATGAGATTTGAAGAAGCTGATAATATGTAAGAGGAAGAATTATACTAGTATAATCGATTTAACTCTTACGTATTAATTCATGTAGACTGTAGAAGATATTAGATGAATTATTATGATGTAAAGCTGTAACAGCAACACATTAATGATGTAGCAAAAATAGTTAAATTTGTTTTTTAATTACTTAATTTTGCATAAATAAAACAATTGATTGGTTTAAAAAAGGGAGAGATTGGTTTGAAAAAGATTAGAAAGGATTAAAATGGATTAAAGGGATGATAATTGATTAGAATGGATAAAAAATGGGAAATGAATCAGAATGAATTTAGGATGGATTGAATGGATTAAAATAGCTTATGGCAAAGTGACCATGGCTGAAATAATTTACTTACCAGGAGAATGCTATTTATCGCTCGAAAATTTCTTATTATCGCCTGAAGTTTTTCATCATTTTCCTTTTTTACCCTTTCTTTACTTCCTCCTTTATACTTCACACCACCACCCAACCACCACCTCAACACTGCCCAACCACCACCACCGCAACTTTAATATTTAAAAAAAATAAAATGAAACTTGCGCCTTGCTTGGACGCAGCCACGTGGACCTGCGTCTGGGTTAGGCGCAGTCGCCGAGGGCTGTGGTGGTGGTGGAGGAGTAGTGGTGAGCTGGTATGTTGGTGTTGCGATGACTTGATGGAGCGGCGGCTGGTGATAGGTGGGTTACTGGTGGTTTGGAGGTTGTTTAATTTTTTTAACTTTGTTTTAAATTTATTAAAGGGTGGTGGTGGAGCGGTGATGTGCCTAGGGATGGCAGTTCAGGTCGAGTCCAACCCTACTCCGCTCCGATCCGATGAAAAAATCCTCCTCCGAATCCGCCTCAAAACAATCCGCCTCAAAACAATCCGCCTCCGAGTTTAAATCGGAGTCGGAGTCGGAGTCGGATGCTAAAAATAATCCGAGTTATCCGACAATTAATCCGACATTGCCGAATCTCCGACTCCGCCTTATATTTCTCTACTTATTAGGTATAATAATAATTATTATCATTTATTTTATTATTATTATTATCATTATCATCATTTCTACTAAACTAATAAAACTATATTTATGTGTTAATATAACTAATTATACACATATATGACCGCTACTAATGGTTATCAAGTTATTATTAGAGTTGGCAATCACTCCGCTCCGACTGCTTCCGCTTAAATCCGAGGGAAAAAAATCCGCTCCGACTCCGCCACGAAAAAATCCACCTCCGACTCCGTTTAAATAATCCGACTACAATCGGAGGTGGAGTTGGATCCTACATAATCCGACCCGAATCCGACCCGTTGCCATCCCTAGGTGTGCCGGTCTGGTGGTGGTTAGGAGGTTGTTTAATTTTTTTAATTTTGTTTTAAATTTATTAAAGGATGGTGGTGGTAGTGGTGGAGCGGTGGTGTGTTGGTCTCGTGGTGCGGCGACTTGGTGGTGGTTGGGAGGTTTGGTGGTTGTTTAACTTTTTAAATTTTTAAATTTTTAATTTTTTAACTTTTAAAAGGTGGTGGTGGTGGTGCTGTGGCCAGGTTGTGGGGCGGCCTAGTGGTGCAACAGCAGGTGGTGTGGTGGTTGGTGGTAAGTGGGTTGGGTGGTGGTGCGGTGACAAATGGTCGTGTTTGTGAGAAAAGGGCAAAAAGGGAAGTTTGGCATAAAATATGGGCGATAGTGAGGATATTGTAGGCGATGAATAGCATTTCATTATTAAAATAAATGCATCACTATAAATTTATTAAATTAATTTTAGTATTTCTTTTTTGGGTAATAACTATTCTCTGTCTCTCTAGCTTCTGTCACATGACTTCCTCTATTTTTTTCTCTGTATATATCTCTCTCCTTTCAAAAAGTTGTTTTAAGAGTCTGTTTTAGTATTTAGGAAAGCAATTAAGCAAGGTTATTTCACAACTTGCATACAATACAACATAACTCTGTTATACTATTGAAATACCCGTTCATGAATATTACTGTGCCCCACCTATATAAAAATGACAAAAAAGACCGCCCTGTAAATTACTTTGATTCGCAACTCACCATGAGTAATCAGATATTCTCCATTTTATAATGAGCGTGGTTTGCATTATCTATAACTCTCAATGATTCAAAACAGAACATGAATATGAATAGTAAAGAGTATCAAGGAGTAAGATACTTAGTGTACGCAAATGAACTTCCTATCTTCTTTAGTAGTTAAATACTTAAATGTAATTAAAGACGCTCATTTTTTATATAGAAAGATCAAGGGATATATATATCATATATGCATAGTGGGGGTTGAAACCAACTAACCAAGCAATATAATCAAAAGCAAAGGTACGTACGTAGTATGATCAAAGAAATCAATTTAGCGAGAGCATGGATATATTATTGAGAGATGAAGAAGTAATAATGGCCGAGGAGCTTTACAAAGCTGCTATGTCCGATAACAATAATTTCATTGATAATTTCATGAATAACGACGAGTATCTTCTTAAAAAAACCTTGGTATCGAATAATATCATGCACGTAGCAATCAGGCATAACAGTATTCACTTTGTGCACAAAGCTGTTTTGAAATTTCCGCACCTAATGTGGGAGAAGAACTTGGATGGAAACACACCACTTCATGTCGCGGCTGAGATGGTCGGAAATGAAGAGTTCGTTAGACAAGTCTGTGATGAATTACCTAATCATATGAGCATGAATTTGAGAATGCAAAATTCAATGGGTAACACACCACTTCATGTGGCAATTATTCACAATAATTTTGATGTTGCTAAAATTTTGGTGAATAAGGATCCTAGTTTGTCTACTGTTGTCAACGCATCAATGGAAGCACCTTTACATCTTGCTATCCAATACTATCCTGATGGAGATGATCCTGGTAACTTTTTTCGGATTGATTATTGGTTATATTTTTTAATCTTGATTGTTTTTCCGGGTTTTTTTTTTTTTTTTTTTTTTAAGGATTATTTTATCATAATTGACCTGGATTTTATGCTTTTAAATTTTAAATGTAAGTGAGTGGAATACATCAACGATATAGTGACGACGATGGGTATACGTCTTTTGCCGACATTAGGTATCATAATTCGAGATGGTAGGTGAAAAGTGATGACGGGTTGTGTTGCACAATTTAGATGAAAAATATTTACTACCCCTATTTCTTATTAGTTGTAACACTTGAATTTTTTATATCTCAACGGAGGTAGTATATAATATGGAGTATGCATTTATTTTTATTTAATTTTTTTATAAGATAATAAGGTTTGTAAGATAAACTAATTTGAATAAAATTTAAATGAAGCACTTTTATTGATTATTGTATTTAAAATAATTCAAAAATTATTGATATGAGAAAAAATATTTTAAGAGATTTTATTTTAATATTTTAGTTTAATATTTTGTTTAAGATTTTATTTTAATTTTAATTTTTAGTTTAGTTTAGTTTAGTAATGAATAACTGAATAAGGAAGCTAACTAAATATATTTATGGTTTTTGGAGTACTTATAAAAGCTTGCATAAGAAAATATTGGAAAAGGTTTATGCGGGAAAATTTTTAATGAGAAATTGACATGTGGCGGTTTTAAGTTTTAATGGTCTTTACTTTAGTTATTAGTAAAGATGTGATGAAAATTAAATATTCCAACTTTTTTTTTTTTTATCAACTTGATTCATACTTTGTGTCTTATTTGGATTTGGGGCTTAGTTTTGAGTGGTTAGGTTTCAATCCCTTTCTAGTTATTATTATAGAGGATCGAACACTGATTCTTTATATCACGTGCAAATATAAAATATGTGTTATTGTACTTAAAAATTTCTTATATGAAATAGCAGTGCAATATGTAAGAGAGAAATGCGAAATGATATGATACAAGCACTTATTTATTGAGAAGTTTTCTAAGAAATATTTTAAGCTACTAGTTTCATACAACTATACAAGTAATATTTTACATTTTTTACCAAATCATATTCTAGTTTAATACAACTATATATATATATATACTGATATACAAGTTGCTTATAGAATGCCCATAAGGATTAAACACTTGTATGTGAAACATAATNTTAAATGTAAGTGAGTGGAATACATCAACGATATAGTGACGACGATGGGTATACGTCTTTTGCCGACATTAGGTATCATAATTCGAGATGGTAGGTGAAAAGTGATGACGGGTTGTGTTGCACAATTTAGATGAAAAATATTTACTACCCCTATTTCTTATTAGTTGTAACACTTGAATTTTTTATATCTCAACGGAGGTAGTATATAATATGGAGTATGCATTTATTTTTATTTAATTTTTTTATAAGATAATAAGGTTTGTAAGATAAACTAATTTGAATAAAATTTAAATGAAGCACTTTTATTGATTATTGTATTTAAAATAATTCAAAAATTATTGATATGAGAAAAAATATTTTAAGAGATTTTATTTTAATATTTTAGTTTAATATTTTGTTTAAGATTTTATTTTAATTTTAATTTTTAGTTTAGTTTAGTTTAGTAATGAATAACTGAATAAGGAAGCTAACTAAATATATTTATGGTTTTTGGAGTACTTATAAAAGCTTGCATAAGAAAATATTGGAAAAGGTTTATGCGGGAAAATTTTTAATGAGAAATTGACATGTGGCGGTTTTAAGTTTTAATGGTCTTTACTTTAGTTATTAGTAAAGATGTGATGAAAATTAAATATTCCAACTTTTTTTTTTTTTATCAACTTGATTCATACTTTGTGTCTTATTTGGATTTGGGGCTTAGTTTTGAGTGGTTAGGTTTCAATCCCTTTCTAGTTATTATTATAGAGGATCGAACACTGATTCTTTATATCACGTGCAAATATAAAATATGTGTTATTGTACTTAAAAATTTCTTATATGAAATAGCAGTGCAATATGTAAGAGAGAAATGCGAAATGATATGATACAAGCACTTATTTATTGAGAAGTTTTCTAAGAAATATTTTAAGCTACTAGTTTCATACAACTATACAAGTAATATTTTACATTTTTTACCAAATCATATTCTAGTTTAATACAACTATATATATATATATACTGATATACAAGTTGCTTATAGAATGCCCATAAGGATTAAACACTTGTATGTGAAACATAATGCAAGTTGGATAATGAAAACCCTTCGTCATCACGATAAATAACTTCCTTATCAATATGCTTAAGGGTTGGGAGTGAAGCATAGCTCAGCTGCTCTGTTGGCAAGAGTTTTTCTCTCAAAATTGATTTTTATCACCTATTCTTAAGATTCAATAATTAATTTTGATAAGCCAGGATATCTTACCATAATATATTGAAGTATTCTAACCTGTATCATGATTGCATTTGTTGAAAACTTGAAACGCAGTTGATGAGGCTTCGAAACTTCGACGTGTGATAGAACAAAAAAAGACAGATTGGGACATAGGGGATTATGCTCCACCACATCAACAAAAAATGGTCATAATGATAGCTCTCTTATTAGAGAAAGCTAGAAATGTTGCAGGTTGGCGCGATGCAAGTGGTTTAACCCCTCTTCATAAATCAGCATCGCTCAACACAAGATACAATCTACAAATCGTTAACTTGATTATTTGCGAATGCCAACTATCTGTGGAGGTAAGTGATAACTTTGGCAAGACCATTTTACACCACCTCGTAAACAAGATAGTGTACTACCATGAAGGCATGGAGTTCCTAAGCAAACCGCATACACAAGGGCTTAGAAATTGTCAAGACCACGATGGAAACACCGCTTTACATTTGGTAGTGATTAACAAAGACTTAGTTATGCTACAAATCCTAGAAAATCTCAATGTCAATCGCTTCATAAAAAATAAGGAAGGCCTCTCTGCAGCAACATTGATTCAACAAACTAATATCTTAAAGGTATGAATTGAATCCCGGCCCAACTCCTATTGATCAATGATAGATCGACTCTTCGATTATTTCTTTCTAAAATACTCCAATGCTTAACTTTGATTCATAAACTCCCAAATCTCGCTCTCTAGATTGAAACACATTATTAATAGAATAAACTTAAATTGGCCACGACGATATATTTGTGCAGATGACTAAGACAGGAATAATGATGAGGGAAGAGACAGGTGATAGAGCCGAGTGTGGAGATGTGTTTACTCTAAGAGAACATCTTGAAGAGCTTGGACGACATTTTTTGCAATCGCATGATTTTGAGGGAAGGAACCTTGTTCACAAACTGTTTAACATGAAGTGGGGAAGAGTTATAGTTCCAAGGGACTTCTTAGAATTCATGGAATATCTCTTAGATTTTTCACCTCAATATCTTAGTGAAACTGACAGAAATGGTGACACCGCGATCCACATTCTTGCGCAACTTAATCCAGACTCCATAATGATCCATATGGCTACTACACTCCGAGACAACCCAACCTATACAGATAACTTATATCCTGGTCCCAAACCCCAGGACCCTAGATGTTTTTATACATCTTTTCAAGAATGGAATTATGTTTGGGAAAGTCTAGGAAGGACACCTTTTTTGACAAACCTGTTACATCTTTGCCTAAAATATTTTGATCGAGGATGGTTAACACCGAATGTCAAAGGCAATACAGCTCTTCACGAAGCAATTTTAGCCAAAAACTATCAAGTCTTTATAAAATTGGCAGAGCTCCATAAAGAAGCAACTACAATGGTCAACAAACATAATGAGACAATTCTTCATCTACTCGCAACTCTAAATCCAAGTAAGGCTTTGTTTTCCTTCACGAATTTTGTTAGTTATTTGTAGATATTAAGTTTAGCCAAGTTCTACTTTATAATAAGCTCATAAAATAAGTACAAAATTTTAATATAAGTTCACATTAACAAAGTTGAATATAGTGTACTCTGGTATTATGTTGATTTTGATAATTTTTTTCCCTTAGCCCCTTTAATTGCAGATGATGTAATGGTTGATATTATCCAAACAAACACAAGGGATGAACGTTATCTGATTGACCAGGACGGTCTAAGCCCTGTAATGAGAGCGATAAGAGCTGGTAATATCCATTATGCTGAAAAATTATGTTTTGTGAGCTCAAAATTAGCAGAGTTAAGAGACCCTAATGGACAAACGTTTTGGCACATGATTGTGAACATGCCATTAATAGACTCGTTCAACTTTGCAAACAGTTCATTCACTAATGAAGTTGTTTTGAGTATGCTAGACAAAAAGGACAAGGATGAAAACACTGCGTTGCATCTCGCGATTGAATTTCTCAAATTTGATGTTGCGCAGCTATTTCTTGACCTTCGTGGAACTACAACGTCAAATCGGATTCATAATTTCAATACACGTCTTTTAGGGATACCAAACAAAGTGGGCATTACACCGGGGGATATGATAGGATCTTTACCATATCTTCCTCCTGAGGTGAGCAATTGTTAGCTTATTGGCTTAACATTTTTTAATTGTAAACACACTAATATCAGCTAAGTGATTTGGATATTATATATTTATATTTATCATTTGGTTGTTTTATGTCATAGTTTGAAAAATTCATTTGGAAGGACTCTACAATGATAGGCACTCGAAGCATGTGGGGGATTCCTACAACGCAAATGAAAGATTATGTAAACACAATGGGTGTTATAGCTGCTTTGTTAACAACCATAACATTCACGGCAGCCTTCACGGTTCCAGGGGGACTAAATCAAGAACAAGATGATCGTATGAAAGGAACTCCACTTCTCATACAAGATCCAGCCTTTCAAATTTTTATTATCTCTGACGTATTGGCAATGTGCTTATCAATGATTGTCTTGTTTTGCCTTCTTTGGATCATGGCTACCGGCGACAAAAGTAAATCAGTGGTGTTACTGGATTTCAGCATTATATTGTTGCTAGCATCCTTCTACACAACTCTTTTAACTTTCATGACAGGATTATATGCGACAATGCACATCGTTAAACCATGGATTGCAATTGTCTCTTTGGTTATGTGCTCCATGCTACTACTACTTATGCACAAGTATCTTGTCATCAAGTTGATGATTCCTTCCGGAAAAAATATTCTTATATTTGCTGACAAGGGTTACAATTGTGCTAGAAAAACTTTCCGATATGCTAATAACGTGCGCAAACGAGGCATGTCTCTTATAAAAAAATGTTGTTCACCGTGCAGCTTGCCACCCCCACGAGCCACAGTTGCTCATGTTATTTGATTAATGCACCATACTTTTGAGACATTGTAATATTCTATTAGGAGTTTGCATATTGGCACATTGCTTCTTTTGTATTCGTAACCATTTGAATTGGTCATGAAAGTTAATTTTTTACTTTGGCATTGGAACTTTTGCTTAGTTATGTGACTATTTATACTACATATTTTTTTTGGGGTTGATAAACTATTTCAGTTAATGGTGTGTTCACTTGGCAATCAAATATTGTAAGAGGCGGAACCAAGTTTATTTAACTGATAAGCGAATCAATATATCTTGTATGAACTTGGTTCATATTAATGGTGTGTTCACTTGTCAATTAAATACTGTTAGAGGTGGAACCAAGTCTATTTCCTAAAAAAAAAGCTCATTTTAGAGAAGGATAATTAGAGGCGGATTTTATCCTTCTCTAAAACTAGAGATGAAAATTTCAAAATCCATTTATAAAAAACTTCAGAGACGGACTTTTGATTACATCTCTATTTTGTCTCTAAAGTAGAGACAGATATCAAAATTTCGACTCTAATTTTAGAGACTAAAAAATTTAGATCCAACAAAATTTTTTCCGTTGTTTGAGTTTAACTAGAATGTAGAGATAAAAAAAAATATAGTCGAAATTTTCAAAATCCGTCTCTAATTTAAATTAGCGACGACGATTTCAGCAACGGATTTAATTCGTCACTGACCGTCAATATAGATGGATTTTGGGTTAGTAATCCTTCTCCAAACGCAGTTTTTTTTTTTTTTTTTTTTTTTTTTTTTGTGGNTTTTTTTTTTGTAGTGATTATATTGATAAGCGAACCAATCTATATTGTATGGACCTAATGCACACTAGTAGAGTAGTAGTAGTG
Organism: Suaeda aralocaspica; assembly: GCA_016808085.1. Lineage (NCBI taxonomy): Eukaryota > Viridiplantae > Streptophyta > Magnoliopsida > Caryophyllales > Amaranthaceae > Suaeda > Suaeda aralocaspica. Next base: position 776,628 of record PYUH01000019.1, read on the forward strand.
TACTAGTGTGCACCGAAGTACCAAAATTTTCACTGAAAAAAAATGAAGCCAATGAAAATGCTTCCACCAAACTTTTATTATCTTTAGCTATTCTTCACTTCGTAAGTCTGCCATTGATGATTTTTGAAGCTTAAGAACTAGTTCTCAACCACAATTCTGTAATTATAATGATCTTCTCATCCTCTTTGAATGCTTCATCTCTCTCATCAATATAATCAATGAAAGAACTCAACAAAGTGATGAATTATTTTAGGTTTTGCAATCAATGATTGAATCGCTCGAACTTGAATTGATTTGGGCTAAAGTTTAGGGTTTTTTACAAGCTAGAAATTGGAAAATTGATGATTCAAAAAATTAAAAGGGTAAATGATGACTAACAAGATGCTAATTAATAAGAAGAAAAGAGATAATTGAGAAATCAAATTGGGAGAAAATGGTTGTAAGGTTGATTAGTTATCTCTAAATACTAAATCAATTTTTTTAGTTGCTACATCAGGGTTTGACACTATTCACATTCTAACTTTGACATAATTTGGTATTTAATGCGTAACGAAAAAGATAGTCATATGAGATCTTGTTTGTTTCGTCTCGATGTATATTTTCCGAAAAATATAATTTTTATAATTTTTTATTATACCAAACTCGATATATTAATTATATAAATTGAGTTTTGAAAGATGTAAAAAAGTAAATGTAGCAAGTAAAAAATAGACTGAGCGATTATTTAGTTAGTTTGGACGACGTGGTTAGTGAATAGAGCTAATCAATTACTCCCTATGTCAATGCAGAATATGTCAAAGTAATGAAAACAAACAATCTCCACTTTTAAAATTTTCATAATTCATATCAAACTTTTAATTACAACAAGACGATGCAACAATCTCTATATCAAACTAAGGCCCTGTTCTCCTTATCTTATTTTTACTTTTTTTTAGCAAAAATAAGTTTAGTTCAGCAAAAATAAGTTCAGATCAGCAAAAATAAGTTCAGTTTAGCAAAAACAAGTTCAGTTAAAAAAACAAAAATCTATATGTATTATGCAAATTAATTTGTACATGGATATTTATATGTGCACATTTTTTAAATGAGAAATTATGGTATAAAAATAGTAGAATATAATTTTTAAAATATTTAGGTAGCATTTTCGAAGAGAATATGTATTGTATGGAAATAATATGTAAAAAAATATTTACATATGATTTTATATTTTTGATGGAAAATTGGAAATATATTATTTTATATGAAAATAAATATATGTTAATATAGATATATGATAATATTATAATACATGGAAACTATATGATACTAAAAAGGAGATGATAAAATATTGTGCATCCCTTTGTCCATAAGATTCTTGAAATTTTGGGGGCTTTGGATCCAATTTTGTTTGAGTAATAGCATGAGATAAGCGGGTTTTCTAATACCATTTTTGTTCAAGTTTTTGGGGATTTAATCTGTTTTTTACGGGGAAAAAATCAGATTATATATAATTTAGAGATTATAATAAATCAATTATTTTCACCTAAATAAAATTCAATTATAGTATATAATTGCCCTATAATTTTTAATTAGTATAAAACAAATTCAGCAAAAATAAGTTCAGTTCAGCAAAAATAAGTTCAGTTCAGCAAAAATAATTTCTAATAAGCAAAAATAAGACGAGGAGAACAAGGCCTAAATTTAAACAAAAAAAAAAAACATAAACAACACAACAAACTAATGATTAAGGGCTTGTTTACTTCAGCTTAAAATCAGTTCAATTCAGTTCAACTCCATTTACTTCAGTTTATTTCAGTTTAGTTCTTCTTTTATTTTGCTACTCATTAATCCTTCATAAAATTTTCAATTCAGTTCAGTTCAGCTCCAATCAGTTCAGTTCATCTGAATTGAACTAAACTGAACTTATTGGAGCGGAACTAAAGTGAAAGTTTTTATTATGGTTTTTAGAGAAGAGTTGAACTGAACTGACTGAACATATTGGAATTAAACTGAACTGAACTAAATGAAACTGAATTAAACTAATTTTTAGCTGAAGTAAACAGTTTAACTACCAAAACCATAAAGATTTCTCCCCTGACCTTTGTCTCTTCAAAGCATAAACATCCATAGCGGTGTCAGTTTTCCACTCTTCCTCCTTGCATGCTCAGTATTTGTTGATTGGAGTTGAGGCTTTGAACATTGGGCTTGCAAAGTTGCAAGTTGGTATTATTCGTTTAAGCTAAGAAGCCTTTAGGTCAGCAAATTTTATTAGGCTGTTTGATACTTAATTTACTCAAAGATGATCCAAGTTTTATAAAGACCGTGGGCTGAACTTGTTTTAGTTGGGTAAAATTTTGTTTACCCATGATATATCTAATTGAGAGACAAAATTTATGTATTTTCACTATAATGTTTCAATAGTAAACCCATGATAACAAAAATACTATGTATATACTTCAGTCTTTTGTTAACAGTAACAATTTATTTTTTACACTTGTGGAGATATATTTTAAACCGTTTGTAGTTTTAATTATGTATTTGTATAAGTTATATATTAATGAATTAGACATCAAGATGAATCTAAGCAGGTGCATATTGACTATATTACTCTTTAATCCTTATACACTAATCATAAAGTCAAGACAAAGCTTATAAGATGAATAGTGCATGTGTTTGAATAGTTACTTTTAAAAAAAAAACAAAGGGAGTATCTTTATGCGTTTAATTCAGTCTATGAAAGTAATGTACTCTGTAGATAAATTTGAAACATTATTTTTGATAGTTTACTTCAGTTCAATTCAATTCAAACAATTTCAACTTAACTCATCTCTATTACAATAGTTTTCATTCTGATTCACTCCAACTTCAATCAGTTTAATTATTTCATCTTTGTTCGGTTCAGTTTTATTTCACTCAAAAAAAACAAGACTTTAGACTACAAAAATAATGTATACAATTTTAAAAAAATAATCTTGCTAACACAAAAGTACCCTTCAATACAAATATGTCCAAGCCAATAAATATTTTCTCTCCTATAAAAACCTCGAAATCCACTTTACCAATACATGCCAAGAGTTAATTGGTGGGTACAAACTCATAATGTAGACATAATCACACAAGATTACTAAACCAAGATAACGACAAACCACATACATACATACATACATACATACGTGCTTATGATATTATTTTTATTATTAAATTTAAACTAAACTATTATGTCCCCTATTTCTATTGGACAGACACTCTCCATTATTCATCAAACTTAATTAAAGTTAAAATTAAAATTAAAAGCTTTTCAGTTCTTACAAAACCCTTGTCTTAATTACACTACTTATGTTTAATTTAATTTTTATTATTTTTTTTCAAACTCCCTTTTTATTTATTTATAAGATAGAAAAAATGGTGTAATATTTTTCTTTTCTTTTCTATTTTTTTTTCCTCCTTTTTTCTGCTCACAACTTTTTCATTCTTTCACTTCTCTCTCTTCTTCTTCTTCTTCTATTAGATCTCTGAACTCTCTAGTCTCTTCTTCTTCTTTGTTGCAGTAACTTGCATAAAAAAGGTAACTTTATTTATTTTATTATTTTAATTTTCATTGATTTGAAGTTTAATTTATAAGTCTTTGATCATTGTTTCTTCTATTTAATTTGATTATACTTGCTTTTTTGATTGTAAATTTACTTTAAATTAGCATTTTTTTTTTTCTGGGGTTTGGGTAATTTGAAGTGGGTTTGATTTGTTTTCTTCTTTGATGAACTTGCATGTGTTTGATTTCTGCTGTTTATTTACTTGTTTTTACTATTAATTTCAGCTTAAAATGGGTTTAATTTTTGTAGGTTTGATTTTATTTATTTATTGATGAAATTTTTGATGTGGGGTTTTTGTTTTATCCCTTTTTTTTCTTTGTTTTTGTTCTTAACTTTTGACTTTGCTGCTGTTTCCTTAGAACAAACCTTTGAAAAATCAGATATTTCTATTGATTTCTTGTCTTTTGATTTTATTTATCTATTTTTTTTTCCTGAAGTTTTGAACTTTATTGAAGTACCATTTGATTGTAATAATGAACCCATGTAATTTATTTGGCCAATAAACTTTGAATTTGTTGCATGTCCAATATCAATTTGAGAATACAAGTGTTCTTATATCTGTGATAAAAACCCTTACTTTTTTTTTTTTTGGTGATATGAAATTAGGTATAGGTGTTGATGAGTCAGTATGATTATTAAGGGATAATGATTTTAGCTGAATATAGAATTTGGTCACATGCCTAAGAATTTAATTTCTGAGTATTTAAGTAACATTAAAGATCCACCAAGAACTATAGCATGTGACCCACTTCCTCAATTGTATGTAATTGGTGTGAAAATGAAGTGAAACCTTCAACTTTAGATGTGGTTCAAGCTTTTGCTGCGAAAAGGCGCCTTTTGGTTATATTTTGAAGGTTTAGGTAGATTGATTGTTGCCTCTATTTTAGGGATTTTTTTGCTTTTGATGGCTGATCAATTTTCTTTTTTGATTTTTAGTTTTTGGTTTGTACTAATTGGAAGTGTTCTTTACTTCTAAAGCTAAACTAATTGTCACTGATAATAGAACTTTGATCACATGGGTTTGTTGGACTTAAACTTCTTTTGACTACTGTTGGATGCTTGATTATTCCCTTCGCCTTTATCTTTTGTGTAACTGTATGGTTTTCGAGAAATTCCTGTGAAATATAGTTTTCTACTTTGGTTTTTCTTGAATTTATCGATATGTTTTGGTGATGTTTACATTTACAGATGGCATTTGTTGTATTTGCTTAGGGAACTTGCTGTCTTTTTACTTCTTTCTATACGTTTCACTAGTATAAAGGTTTGAATCCAATTGTGATTATTGTTGATATGCTTGCAGATGGAGTTCTAGATATTGATATCATGTGCTGTTATCTGCGTGATTAGGATTAGTTTTTAAGTTTTAGCTCTGGCCAGCTCTTCTGATCTCCTTCCTGTTTCGGCTCCTTCAAAGATATGAATCACTTGACTGTTGAAACAATAGATGCATTTTCAAGTTTACTTGAAGTTTCCGCAAATAATGATGTAGAGGGGTTCAAACGATTGATTGAGGATGATCCTTCTGGAATTGATGAGGTTGGGTTGTGGTATGTTCGGAAAAAAGGATCCAAACAGATGGTCAATGAGCATAGAACTCCATTGATGGTCGCTTCAATGTACGGCAGTTTGGATGTCTTGAAATTGATTCTCTCTCTTTCCATTACTGATGTTAACCGGTCATGCGGGGAGGATAAAAGTACTGCACTGCACTGTGCTGCATCTGGTGGTTCTGCAGATGCCTTTGAAGCTGTGAAGTTGCTTCTAGAAGCGGGTGCTGACCATAATGCGCTTGATGCAGATGGAAATCGACCTTTTGATGTTATCATGGTCTCACCAAAACAAACTGATGTAAAATTTGCTCTTCAAGAACTCCTAGCTGGTCAGGGTTCTATTAGTGAGCGCATTTTAAGGCTGTCAGCTACCACATCAAATTCAAATTCAAATTCACCCCCACTCTCGTCATCTCCTGTAAATGGGTCTCCCTCTTCTTATTCCGGCTCACCACCTTCCCCAATTAACATGAAGTTTGATGATCCTCAAGCTATGTCTTACATGTCTGAGAAGAAAGAGTACCCCATTGATCCATCTATACCTGATATTAAGAATAGCATTTATGCAACTGATGAGTTCCGTATGTATTCCTTTAAAATCCGCCCCTGTTCTCGTGCATATTCTCATGATTGGACAGAGTGTCCTTTTGTTCATCCAGGTGAAAATGCACGGAGAAGAGATCCTCGGAAGTACCATTATAGCTGTGTTCCTTGCCCTGATTTTAGAAAGGGAGCATGTAGAAGAGGGGATATGTGTGAATATGCTCATGGGGTTTTTGAGTGTTGGCTCCACCCAGCTCAGTATCGAACACGTCTTTGTAAGGATGGCCCGGGTTGTGCTAGAAGAGTTTGCTTCTTTGCTCATGCAACCGATGAATTGAGACCTCTTTACGTATCTACTGGTTCTGCTGTTCCCTCACCTCGCTCCAGTGCTTCAAGTTCTATGGATTTTGCTGCAGCTATGAACTTTTTGCCGGGATCTCCTTCATCACTTATGTCTCCACAGGCTTTCACTCCACCAATGTCACCATCAGCTGCTAATGGGATTTCTCACTCATCCTTGGCTTGGCCACAGCCAGATGTCCCATCTTTGCGCCTCCCAGGCAGTAATCTTCAGTCTAGTAGGTTAAGATCATCCCTCAATGCGAGAGATATTATAGCTGAAGAATTTGAGATGCTGCAAGATTATGACTTGCATCAACAGCAGCAGTTTATGAGTGAATTTTCTTGCCTCTCCATGAACCCTAATTCTGTAAATCGTTCTAACCGTCAAAAATCACTCAACCCTTCCAATCTGGATGATCTTTTTTCGGCCGAAGGCTCATCCCCACGGTACAATGACCAAGGAATGGGTTCATGTGTTTACTCGCCTACTCACAAGTCTGCTGTTTTCAATCAGTTTCAGCAGCAGCAGCAAGCCATGCTCTCTCCAATTAACACAAATTTCTCCCCTAAAGGTGTTGCTGATCATACAATGTTTTCAGGAAGAATGTCTCCTCGAAGTGTGGAGCCCATCTCCCCAATAAGTGCTCGGGCTTCTATGCTTGCTCAGCGGGAGCAAATTCACCAATATCGCAGTCTCAGCTCTCGGGATCTTGGATCCAACTTAGGTGCCAGTTTGGGTTCTCCTGTTCATTCTTGGTCAAGGTGGGGTTCCTCCAACGGTGAACCTGATTGGGGTGCTAACACAGATGAATTGGGTGAACTCCGAAGATCCTCATCTTTTGAACTTGGGAACAATGGTGAAGAGCCTGATCTTTCTTGGGTTCAATCTCTTGTCAAAGAATCACCTACTGACATTAAAGAGAAAGTGGCAGGGCCGACATCATCAGTGGCTGACACTTCTCATTCAAACCCTCATATTGAAGTAGAGGATATGTCTGATAGGTTTTGATGAACTATGTTACTTGTCCTTTTCTTTATTGGTTTTTAATTGGTAACCTACGAGGCGGTATCAGTACCAGAAAGAATGGAGCAAGGTATGCAGATAGAATTATGCTATTTTCCCTTTTTTTAGTTGAATGTTGATTCATTCTGACAAAATATTCTTGCTAATGTAGTTAGATAGGGTGAAATCTAGTAGAGCACCATATCTCTTATGAGCTTTGGTGCTTCTCGGCCATTATTTTGAAAGGCTTGGCCTTGGCCTTGTCGATTTTGCTTTGTACGCTTAGCAATATGTTTCATTACGGTAACTATATATCTCATGTATCTTCCATCTCCTTTTCCATTGAATTCATTGCCTCGTCATTTTGTAAATCATCACTTTGGTGCAATTGCTGTACATGTACAATGAATTTGGTTTGTTTCTATGTAACCAAAAAAAGTTCATGTTCTTTTTCATGTTTTGTTCATCATATTTTGGTGAAACAAGTTTTCAATTCTTCATACTATGTCTTCTCTCTTCATCATGCATATTTTCTGCCCATTAATTAGCTAGATCAGTAAAGATATGGGATAATATCTGACAAACTGTGTAAACTACACTATTGGCAGTGGTCTGAGTATCATTTTTTTTTAAACTCAAACCATTTCTGTTAAATTTCAAGGTTAAAATTTTGTGTTTACGATGGTTTTGTGGCGAAAATTGATCTGAATTTTATGTTAGGTAAAGTTTTGCCCACATAAGTGACTAATTGTAAGACCAAATCGAATCAAACATCAAGATAGATGGTGAAAATGACACCAACTTTCACTTTGCTTTAATAAATTGCTTTCAAGTTGATTAGTATAGTTTGATGCTGAGAATGCACTGAAGTGATAGTTGTTTGTTCCCAGTGACCTTCATATGGGCATTAATTCTAACTCACCTGATAGTTGATACCTTTATAAAAAGCGTGTCGAAAAAGTAGATAATTATTTAATTTTGGATGCAAACTATTATGTGTTTTAGGACGGTTCATGTCACAATTGTTTGTATCTAACAAGGTATTTTCAAAGGCGAAAAATTTATTCATTTGATTTAAAGTTATTTTTAACTACGAGGTTCGTTTCAAAATTAAATAAGCAAGATACAACGAAAATTGCCTTATTACTTCTTTCATGTGTAAGGAACCATTATACAAGTATGTCTGTATATTTTTTTATTGGGAGTAAAGAATCAATTTATTTGCATTTTCGTTTTCATTGCGTTAATTAAAAAAGTTTTTTAATTATTTATCAAAATGACATGTAATTTCTATTTTATACATATTACAATGATTTACTAGATATAATGCTTCTACTTGTAACTTTCGGTGATGAAATATTTTTGTCAAAGGTAATTTTTTTAACGAAGTAGAGTTCTTTGTAGATCGGAGTAAGTTTTCTCAAAAGTTAATAGCAGTAGAACATCAAGATAGATCTTGAACACGACACCTTCTGCTTACTTTAATAAATCGCTTTCGTAATGGATTCATGGCCTCATGGGGTTAATGTAGATAGTGAGTAGTGACATAGTGAGGTCTGAGGTGATAGCCGTTTCCGCTAACTCACTCTTTATCAAAAAGCATGTACTATATACTATGTATAAAGAAAGGGTAGATAGAAATTGTGATATATCTTATTTTTGGAGGAAAGAAATCTATGATATATCGATGCTTTTGTGAGTGCCGACATGCAATAATGATGAAGTAATATCAAATACAATATTAAATACAATATTTTAGGGAGTGTTTAAATATAATTAGGCATTCTCTAAATACATGTATTTTGTATTTTTTGGTTAAATGTGACTGACATTATAGATTTTCGATGAAATTAAAGATAGTATTCATACATCTGACATATAAATAAATGAAAAACCAAAAAATGAGCCAATCGTTTTTTTTTTTTGTTTTTTTAAAAAGGGCATTATCAAACAATGAGTAAGTATATATAATAGTATTGGGCAAATGAAAATTGGACATCTCCCATCTATATTTGAGAGTGATATATTAGAGGGTTTTTTTAGTTCATTCTTTGAGATCTTACAATTTTCCCCTCAGTTTCTTTCTAATTTAGTAATTTTTCGACTTTGTTTTGCCAAGTACCTACAACCCACAAGAATAGGTAATGAGAATCAATCTTAAGATCTCTTGGAATTGAAAATAGGGATGTTAATAAACCAATTAACCAATACAATCTTGAATAGCTAACGAACAAGTTTGATTAAAGCCCTTTCGTAATATATGACAACAACAACAACAAAGCTTTAGTCTCAAATTAATTTAGGATCGGCTAGACATGAATCAATATGAGTCGCAAACGTTATTAGCAAAAATCATCCTCCTTCAATCTTCCCTATTTGACACTAAAAGTTCTTCAATCTCCAACACCCTCGTATCTGTGCTAGCAACCCTCATCTAAGTTTGTTTTGGTCTTCTTCTACCTTTCCTCCTTCCTCTTGTTGCCACCTTTCAAACCTCCTTACCGGAACGTTACTTGGTATTCGTCTTATATGACCAAACCATCTTAGTCGATTTTTCCTCATTCTATCTTTCAATAGAAGCAACCCCCCAACTTCATCCTCATTACCTCATTTCGTATTTTGTCTTTTCTTGCATGCCCTCACATCCAACATAGCGTACACATCTCTGCCACACTCATCTTATGGAGGATTGGAGATGGCAGTACTTCAAACCCTAACATTCAATACATAAAGCAATGTTAGCTTAATGGTTGTGCAGCAAAATTTTCATTCAATTTGTTGGGCATACCCCTACATAAGCTCCCTTCCACTTCAACCAACCCGATTTAATCATGTGGTTCACATCACTATCTAATTCACCATCCTTTTGGATAATGGATCTTAAATACTGAAAGAAATCTGAACGTTGGATACTCTTTCCATCCAAACTAGTTGAGCTTATGGTCCTATTTCTTGTCCCATGCATTGAATACGCACTCCTTATATTTCGTTTTACTTCTACTCAACTTAAAACCCTGTAATTTCAATGTTCTTTGCCACATAATTCCACCTTACTTTCCAATGCTTCTTTCGATTCATCGACCAACACAATATCATCTGCAAACAAGTTTTTCAAGCTCGATTAATAAACTAATCTTACTCAAACATTTAAGTATTTGGATCATTAAAAATTGCGAATAACTCGCTCAACTCTTTTAATTAACTCGCTCGTGATCGCTAAAGCTCATTCAAATGTGAATTACATGGGCATGTTGAATTTCTATTGGTATGTTGAATATCCGCTAAGCCTCAAATAGTGGCAGAAAAATTACTTGCCAAAGCCTCGGTCTTGGCAGAAATTCAACATCCCATTTTAAAGGTGTTGGTACGGTGTGTTGAATTTTTGCTAAGCTCAAAGCTTTGGCGAGTAATTCTTCCACCAACTCCTTGGTGGTGGCGGATTCTCAACACACCTAAGGTAATTGGTGTGCGTTTTTGGGAGTGGTAGAGGTGTCGGTGGTGTTGGCACACATGCATGATTTGGTGGTTGGCGGCCGTGGAAGATGGGAAGTGGTTGGTGGCAATGAAAATTGAAAATGAAGCATGTGTGGTGGTGGTGGTGGTGGTTGTGGTGGCAACAATGGCATGATGGTAGCACTGGATTGTGGTGTGGTGAGATGGGTGATATGGCAAGGTCATTAATGACAAACCATGCCATATTTCTTACAAAAATCATGTGATGACTACAATTTTTCTTACTTCCTTTTAAAATCAAGTTTTTTAGTAGGTTTAGCAATTTTCCTAAAAATCATGCTTTGGTTTTACTACATAGCTATCAATAATAAAGCATGATTTAATTTTTGTGTTGCACATAGATTTGTTGCACCCCGTCATTGTAGATATTCATGCATATGCTTTCGCTGACATTCATATATTAATGCTTTTTTTATTCCATTAGCCATTGGAATAAATAACACAAGTATTTGAATACCATGTTTAACAAGATAATTGTAAACGACTCATGTGTTGTATTTTACTTTAAGTAATAATAGCATGACACTTTAAATTTGATATGAGATTTTGTTTTCGACTTTAGTTTTAAATTATTTGATTATGTGTACCAAAAAAATTTGATATGAGTCCATTTCAGCGTCACAAACTCTTTTTCATAAAAAAACTATTTAGGTTTGAAAGAGTACCAAAAAAAATTCGATAAATCTAAACAAGTGATCGCCTAGCATACATGCATGCATTAATACAAAATTGCCTACTATCCTTTATGTGCAAGTAGGGTTCTAAAAATGAAGCTCAAGATCAGACATTCGAGTCGAGACAATTAAACGCGGGCAGACGAAGTGACAATCGGTATTCATACCCTAGCTTCCCTATCTAAATGTGTTTCCTAACAGGGAATGAATATTTAAGTATGTGAGCACTTCATCTATAGTATCACTAGTGACTCATATTTAACACGTTTTTTTTTTCGTTTAATGGGAAGACTAAAGTTGACAATTGGATCGTGTTATGTCGTGTTAACCTATGTATTTAAATGTGTCAAAATCCTTAATCCAATCATACCCTATTTAACGAGCATGTTTTGTCAACCCATTTATTTAAACATGTTAATGCTAATGTCTTTAACCCAAACTCGCTAATTTCATGTCAGGTTTAAATTATGTTAACGGTTTTCAAACTAAAAAGGTGAAAAAAGGTGTGATCGTGTTGTATTGTTCAACCTATTTATCTAAAAGTGTCAAAGTGTTTAACACAAATCTGAACCATTTTATAAATTTGTCGTCATAACTTGTCGATTAAAATATATTTGCCGGTTAACTTCATATCGTGTTGGTTTTTTGCCGGTTTTGAGAGAACCGGAGTATTAAACGTTTCTTGATTCTTCTTCAACATTCGTATTCAATCGCCTGAAATTCGTTTACATTCTTAGAAACTCCAAACTCTTTCTTCTTTCCTTCCTTCAGTTTAACGTTCGGGTTTCAAACTTCGACGCTTTTAATTTCTTTTGCACAATTACCAATGGAAGACGACGCACCATTGTTATGGCAGTCACAATCCGATTCAATGACATCATCAATGATTGGTAGAGTAATGAACACTTTGCTCACCTCTCGACCTAAGAAGCTCGAAGACGCCATTGTTAGACTTGGCGAAGCTCCTAAATCAACTTCTTCTGGTAATACTAGTTTATAATTGACATAATCTTTGCTTTGAAGAAGTTAATTTGCTTGTCAAATTGTTAGAATTATTTGAATTTTATTTTTGTTTTTTGGATATGTTTTTGGTGCAGTTTCGTTGGAGGATTCGCTGCGGATTTTGAACAAGTATGTGAGAGATGTTGTTGGTGACGAAGAGCATACGTTGGATGAAGTTCTCATTCCTATGATTGAAAATGTAATGTTACTTTTATCTCTTGAGTTGGATGTTTTGTGTTTTGTTTTCGTTTTCGGAATGTCGAAATCAAAATGAGTTTCTTGTTAGAGCAGGGTGATGAGTTGTTGAAATGTTTAGTATATGGATGGTTAGTGTTAAGATAGTAATGTTAGCACTCGTGGTGATCATAGTTAGAGCGACAGCCGGAGTGATCGAATTAGTGTTATTTCATCGTAGGTTTATATATTTGACTATCAAAATGACGGCTAGCTAGTAAGCGTACTGAGAATGATAGGTTTAGAGAGTCCAAGAGTTTAGGATGCACCTTGCACCTATATTAACTGAGGGGTGCTTTTGAAAGAATAGGAAAGATAATGGAAAACTAAGGTCCTGAAAAGAAAATTGTAAATTGTATTTTTTAAGTAGTTTTGTGAGACACAATTGCTTTAGTTTCGTAGTTGTCAATGAGAAGATAAAGTATGGGTTAGAATCCGAGTGAGGCAATTTGAGACCTTTGCTCCACATATCATTTTTGTCATTTGTTATATTTTCATCTATTATAAGGAAGTAGTTTGGTGGGCACTTGTAAATATTTTTTAAACCTCACTTCGTCAATCCTTGAGCCTTGCAATGGCAATCGCAATATTTGCAAAACATTGAGAGGGTGTTGAGTTGGATGGAAAACATATACGATGATAAGCTCTTTTCTATTTTCTTTTGGTTTGTAAAGGATAATAGTTTCGTTTTCGCATAGGTGTATTTGGTATTTTTAAGGGTGAAAAGCACATTGCTTTCTAAAGGAAGGTATGTTACATGTTCCACCCTCTTATCCTTCTTCCTTCACTTCCGTGTACCCTTTTGGGCCTTTTTGATTCTTGAATGAACCAAACAAAGAGAAGCTATTATTTCTCTTGTAAGCCCATACTATGTTCTTTGCATGATACTATGTGCATTTGATTCAACCATTCTTATTGAGGTGTACGCTTTAATTTTTATTTAGAAACTGAAGGGTTAGCTTGTGATTATACTGTAGGCGTTTGAAATGATTCTTAGATCTTTCTGAAGTTCTTAATCATTTTCCCCCTTTACGTGTAGGTGTTGAGATGCAAAGAGTCAAAGTATCCCAACCAAGCTATGATACTCTTGAATTGGCTCTTTCAAGATGAAGCTCTTTTTTACCCACTTGCAAAGGATCTTGTCAGTATCTTGTCAAGAAGGGAAGATCGCTATATTGCACTTGGATGGTGTAAGCTTGTACGCACTCTTGTAAAGTATGAAATAAAAATGTCAAGCTTTTCAAAAACTGGTTAGTCATTTTCCTTATGCTCATGTTATTATAATTATTGAATCCAACTGTAATAATAGAATGGAATGAAGAGCTGCTTTTCTCGACTTAATTCTGCATTACTTACATTTAAACATCTTATGTGAGCTGCACTTTGAAAAGAACGATCTTACTGCAAATTTAGATGAGTTTGAATCATGTTGTCAGTGTTAGAGATAGTTGTGTGGCTCATGGAGTCATGGACAAGAGGCACATAACAAATAGAGGTAGGGAATATACAAAATCTTTATTGAGGACAAGAAAAGGCTAAATTTTAGAAGCTAGGCAAGCTAAGGCTGCGATAGCTGGGACCCTAGTTGAGTAGTAATGGTGATAAGATTCGGTGATGAGATTATGAAGGGTGCAGTTCAGAGGTTGCTATGTTTAGTCATAGCTTAGACACTCAAAACAGTTGAATATTGACTATATTGGAAATTAGATATGAAGATGAAGATGATTGATATCGTCTATGATGAAAAGCACAAAGTGTGAATGATATTTAAGCTTTCAAGAGGTTTCTCTCACTCCCAAAGAAATTCTAAATTCTCAATTAAATTCTACGTAATTTTCCTCTCCTTAGTGAGCTCTGTTTATAGGAGATTATAATCTAACTAACTTCGTAGCTTCTTCCTCAAGCTACTATTGAACTTCTTTTTTATTGCTGAAACTACCCTTCTCTCACTACTATTAATTATTAATTTTGTTTTAGATTAGTTGAATTAAGTGGAAGAATCAGGGATTCAGAGCCCATTGGTAATGGTTGTATTAGTTTCATTTTCTTAATCAGATTTATCTAATCCATCCAGGTTTAAGGGAAAATTATCAAGCCTTATTAAAGACCCTCTCATCGAGTATCCAACATCTTTCAATAATGGTAAAAAACGGTAGGTATGTTGTTTCCCATTGCAAATTTTAGGTTATCTCTATTGTTGGTAGCATATATGTTTTATACTTTAGTTTTTACTTGAGAAATGGAAAGTCTGCATCTGATTGGTGCAAATTGTTGTAGTACTTTGAATAATGTTATTTTTGAGAATGAGAGCTATTTTCCTTTTATGATATTACTTGTATTTCAGTTTGGACTGCTGTTGTTGATTTGTGTATTCTAAACTATACGACCTTTAGTGCGTTGCAGGATGGGTTTGAATTGCCAACTCGACTTTCTGCAGCTGCTGCAGATTGTATTTTAGTTGTCACTGAAGCATTGACCAAAAAGCTAATGGATTCTGGAAATTTAAGTGAAAAAGGAGCATATAAGTCGAATTTAGATAAACCAATCAGCATTCTTGATGAGAAATTGGTTGACCAAAAAACAATGTCTTCTTCAGTCTTTAACAACATAGATGGAAGATTGTTGATCTGGCAGAATTTGGATCAACTCATTATTCTTGTTCAGAAACTTCAGTTGGTATGTTTAATGATCTATTCCTTAGCTCGTTTAAAAAAAGATTTTTTCTTACAAATTTTGGTTCAGCCTGAAGGTATTGCTATACTGTCTTCAAGACTTTTGTACTATTTGTTAATGCATGTAGAATTTTTTCCAGTTAAGTATGTGGGAAACATAGATGAATATGTGACTGAGCATCACATCTCGCACATATGAAAATTAGAAGATATGTGGAAAATGTAGATGAAAATTTAGGCATCTGCCTAGTTGCCAAATTGCTGAATGCAAATTAGCAACTGTATATTGCTTGTAGTTGACATGCAAATGTTAAGCTTTTCGATGCAACTCAAGTAACTTGTCTCCATGTTTTAATGTTGAGGAAAAATTATCACATGGTTATTCAAGCCCTAATATTCCCGCCATAATGTGATAATCTTGAAGAGGAATTTTAAAAATTAAACAGAGAGATGTAGAACTGCATGCCTTTTGAGCTATTATTATCCCTCAGATATCAGTTTTGTGTAGAGAAGGCATATATTTTGTTTTGCTATGGAGATTACCTATATAGCATGGAAATGGATAGTGTTTCCGAAATGGAAACATGAATTCTCGAAAATAAGGAAACGTGAAAACATAAGTATAGAAAAATAAATACGTTCAAAAACAACAAAAACAAAAACAAAAATATCTTAAACATAAATATATAATATTATATGTTATTATTAAAAAATAAATAAAATCTTGAATATAATATTTATTGTACTTTTTTCCTCAAAAAAATACAAATAAAATAAAAACATTAGCTATACTTCAACAATAAATTTATAGCCACCTATATTGACTTTAGTTTTAAGAATAAAAAAGCGGCTAACACAAATTGTGTTTTGAGCAAAAATCTATAAATAGAGAAAGCCTTAAAAAAGGAGAAACACCAAATTCTCGTCAAACAATAGTTGTCGGCGAATACTAAGTACATCTTAAGAGTGTTTTTATAAGTGTTTTTGGATTAAGGCTCGACACTTTGGCATGACAATGAGATCTTTGCATTATTTATGTATTTGCATCCTTACTTCGAAAGATCTCTAAAGAGGAAATTTAAAAATTCTTTGAGGCTAAACTTGAGTGTGGGGTGTCTTGGTGTCACGAGTACACATGGTTTAAAAAAGCAAGAAAAAGCAAGACGGAGCGCGGAAAAGCCATTCAAAAGCCGAAAAGGAAGGCTATATCTAACACTTTTCTGGGGTTTCGAGTTCTAGAATAAAAAATTGTTGAAAATTTTACATTGTGCCCCTTGTGATAAAATAGAGCCCTTGACAACTTTTCAAGGTTCAAAAAGTTATGAAACGAGTCTTGGGAGAACGAAAGATATTTTTTTGAAAATTGTTTACACCAAGTGTAGGTGTACTGGGCTAACAACACATGGCAGAAAAAAATCACAATTTTTTAGAGATTCTAAGGTCGTGGGTAAAAAAATCGTCGAAAATTTTGCATGGTATCCCAAGGGTCAAGAGATGGCCCCATAGACAAATTGTGGTTCAAAAGGTCATGAGAAGGTCACGGGATAATGAAAAAGGTAAGTGTGCTCTTTTTTGGGGATCCTCTAAAGAGAAAACATAACAAGGTTTTAGAGGCTAAAAGAGTTCATGAATCAGCCAGCAAGGATGTGATATTTAGGGAGAACACGATATGGAGCTCTATAAGGCCTGTTTAAAGCCGAAAATGAAGACTATAATTCACAGTTTCAGAGGATTTGAGATTTCGGGAAAAATTCCAAAATTTTACATGGTGTTCCCTGGGTCAAAAGAGGGCCTCAGACAACTTGTTAAAGTTCAAAAGGTCATAAGAATAATCTTGGGTCACCCATGATTTAATTCGGTATACTGAAAAAGACAAGTTTGTCCTTGTATCAGGAATCTTTTAAAGCTAATACATTACAGTTTTTTTAAGGGTAAAATGATCATGGGTCACCCAAAGGTTATTAGAAGCAAGTGAGTGAAATTTGGGGAGAAAACGTCTGCTGGAAGGCCCTTTAAAAGCTGAAAACGAATGTTATAATTCACAGCTTTTGGAGGTTTAAGGCTCTTCAAAAAAAATTATCAAAAATTTTACATAGTGTCTTCAGGGTCAAAAGAGGGCCTAGACAGCTTATCGAGGTTTGAGGGGTCATAAGAAGGTTTTGGGATAACGAAAAAGAAAAGTGTGTCCTATTTTGAGAATCTTCTAAAGAGAAAACATAAATTTTTTTTGAGGTTAAAAATGATCATAGATCAACTCAAGGTTGTTTGAAGCAAGTGATTGAATTTATGGGAGAAACAGGCCGGCCTTCTAAATGCTGAAAACAAAGGCTGTAATTCATTGTTTTCGAAGGTTTTTGGGTATTAAAATCCCGAAAGACCCTCCAAAGCTGAAAAGGAAAGCTATAATTCAGTTTTCGGGGGTTCTTGGGTATCAAAAACAAAAAAATGGCTGAAAATTTTACATGGTGTCTCCATGGTCATGGACTGATTGTCACGGTTAAGGTCTCAGGATTATGATAAAGATAAGGGTGTCCTTTTTCAAGAATTATCTAAAGAGAAAACATGACAAGTTTTTAGAGACTAAAAGCGGTATGGGTCACCCCAAAGTTATTAAGCAAGTGAGTGCGATTCGGGGGAGAAAACGAGACAAAGTCCGAGAAGGCCCTCCAAAAACTGATAACGAAGGCTATAAGTCACTTTTTTGTAGTTCCGGGTCCCTTAAAAATATTGGCCTAAAATTTCATATTTTGATTCTCAAATCAAGGGAAGGCTCCTAGACAGTTGACATGAGCTAGAAAGCTTATATAACGATATTGGGACTTGGGATAGCAAAAATTACTCTTTTTCGAGGTTTTCGTCATTCTCTCGGAAAATTTACTACGTAACTTGGGCATGTGAGCATGTCATGGGAGGATCATAAATCGGGTACTCAACTTGAGGACATTAGGAAACGCTTAAGTTACAAAGTTTCTGAACGCTTCATTTAACATCACATGAAGTTTCTTTCTATAGGAAATGTTTCCGATTTTTAAATTAAGTTTTAAAAACGTTTCCGAAGGATTTCTTAGTGTCCAAGTTTCCGAAATGTCAAAACTCTAAGTCCTAGAAGTTTTCGTGCTTACTATTTGAATTTCACCTCGTTGTACTTTTGAATTCGATCAAGGAGTCGATGGAAGTGGCTATCATGTTTGAGAGCACTATGCTGATTCCTTTTGTCATGTTGATATCATTCGTTACTCTATAATCCTTCAGAGTTCAGAACTAAATGTAGGTGCCTCTGTTTTGAAAATATTCAGAACCTTATCTCATGCACTCCACTGCAATTTTTTTCTCATAGTCAACTGCAAAGACTTTAATTATGAAATACTTTTCCCATACCTCATTGCGGACAATTAACTATGACTATAACTTCTCCTACTGGTGAAAGGGTCAGGGCATTGGGAATGTGCTAGGGTGGGAAGATCAGGCTTATGGACGAAATACCTGTTTCTTTGTCAATTCATTGATGTTGGTATGCAGTTTGGGAGAACAAGGAGGTGAATGGACATCATCATGTTGGCAGTATAACGTACATCGTGAAATGGTGCCTTGCACAGTTGCACGTTAAGCCACAGTGGCCATATATAATTTTAGTACTACTATGCATTGGGTTACTACTTCAGTAAGTTTGAATTCTCAATGATAGTGATATAACACTTTTTGTTGAATCCATTTTGTTTGTTTATGTGCAGTGGAGCCAAAAAAGCCGGATTTTACATGCAAAAGGGTTAGAGAAAATTCTTAAATGGTTACTGCAATTGGCAAGTAATCGCTCTCAAGTTGAGGCAGGTCTAGTGTCCCACATTTATTTCAAAACCTTGCTAGTCTTGATTTTATTTTTAATTTTATGCAATTGATTTATTATGTCAGTGTTTTGGTGTGTTAATTTGTAAACAGGCTCTCAGGTTCAAATAGCATTGCTGTCTTCCTGTTGGAGGCATTACAGTGTCCTATCTCTTCTACAAGACGTGGAGTTTTACCAACGTCATGACGAATTGTTGGAGCAATATTTATCTGGGATTGAGGTTGGTTTAAGGTTCATTTTTTTTTAATACTTGTCGAATTTTATACTGGTGTGAATATTGAGCTGGTTAAATGGAACATTATCTTATGAAATTACTCGTATTATGTTTTCTACATCCTGAATTTGTATAAGACTGGCGATTATAGGGTATTTGGTTGATGAATAATGATTGCCCACTTGCTTCAGGCCTAGTATTGTAGGCTGATATACTTTTAAGCGGTGTTCATTTGATTCTTTAGTGGTGTCCTTTGTTTTCAAGTCTTTTATAGATCTTCAGTTAGTATGTATATTTATTATGATATGTATGGGAGTGTTGTCAAAATTATTATGATTGCTCTATTAGTTTACTTACCATTTTATTTTCAATCACTTTCTAAAAATGGTTTTTTTCCTATGGTCAATAGCATGTGTATCGTTTTCTTTTTAAATGCTCATTATAATCAGAATGAAGGGCTAATGTAAAGTGTAACAAAACAAAACGCTACTTTTTGTGACCAAAAAATGCATGTTTAGATTCATGTATTTGTTTGTTCAACTTTTGAGCAATACTGTTGCAATATGAAGTTTGCTTGACCTACAATGATGTAAACTATACAGTTTTACTCGGAAGAAAATTTGAAGGATCGTGTGGAGAACGGAGATAGCTGTATAGAGACAACTAAATTTTTCTTGAATTGTTTAGCCCTGTTATTGGGTCGTTTGGACTTCAAAAGGCTGGAATGTACTGCATCTCTTCATGGACAGAGAATATCTCGTGCTCTATTATCACAGGTATGGGTTTGAACTGACATGGCTTAACAGTTTTAATGGAGATTATCTAGAAGGATAGTGGCGGTTATGGAATCATGCACTGAATTGAAATTAACAGATTAAGATAATTCATTTCATCATAATCTATCTCTTTAATCCATCCCGTTTAAAAAGAGATCTCTCCTAACAAACTCCCTACTTCTTCAAGTTTCTAACAACTAATTTATTTTGCACTGCTTGAAGCACCCCTCTCATAATCTGAGTTTGTTACAGTGTGATGCATTTCTGTGACTGTTCACTATGGTATATCTTTTAGGTTTGGAAAATTATGTATCAGGCATTAAAGAAGGATGTCCTCTCCTATTGTTTAGTCTCAGTCTCTCTTCTTTTCTGATTGGCGCTTCCCTCTTTTCATAGGTCCTTTGTGGCTTATATCAATTTGAATGACGTGTTACTCTTTAATCTGTCCTCTGAACATCGTAGTAGTGGTTCCTTTGTTAAGAATGTGTAGCTGGGTTGAGAGAAGCTGCAGTGTTGTGGTATGGACAGCCTTGGCATAGTAGGTTGTGGAGATTTGTGTTCTTCCTTTGTGATAGAGAACTCATTGATAATTATTTATTATTTATGTGTGTGTGTGTGTCTTAAGAGGGGGGGGGGGGGTTGAGCTATAGCCTGAAAATTTAAACAACAGATTATGGAACGACTGTTCTTCTTTCTTTGGTAGCGGGACACTGTTGGAGAAGCATATATGGAAACTTTATGGAGTTATGGTTATTATGGAGGGTTAAAGGGTCTCCATATTGTTTGAAGGAGTGAATTGTCTGTTCTAGGAAAGTAGGAAATGATGGGGAAGTTTGAGTTGATGGTAGTTTTCAATGTAGTGGAAATTTCGGATAGGGAGTTGACTTGATGTTTGTGGCTGTTAGAAATGTCCATACTAGGCGGTGACCCGATTTTAAGAAGGCTTGAGTTTTTTTTTTCTTGCTGAATTTGGGTTCCCTCAAGATTCTCATGAAGCGACTTGGGTCTGGTAATATCAATTTGTAAGTGACTAGTGACAAACTGACAGTGATATTGAGGTTGTAAATATGCTGCATGGATTGTGACACGATGTGGTGTGCGAGGCAGCATAGGTCGGGCTGCTGGCATTTGTTAAGAGTGTATGATGTGTCTTGTGTGGAGTATATCATGTTTGACATTGTTAGCATTTAGCAATGCATATCAAGGGCATTTAAAACTATTTGATTGATGTTGTGATTAATGTGTAAAATACTGGACTTTTAGTGGTTCTGAGTATTCTGACACTCTGGCTGGGCTACCTGGGCATCATGATGTGTTTGCCAATGAGCAAAAGAATCCACTGTGGATGCTTTAATTAAGCAGCTGTCTTAAGAGGGATGTGAGTGGGTCTTTTTACTTTGTGTTTCTTTATTGAACTAGGCTGGTTGCACTGAATTCAGATAAGTAGTTTATTCTATAACTATGGTATATATGATGGTACTCTGATTCTATTAATTGGACTGGTGATTGTTCATTGATGGGTGCTATGATGTTAGCAGATGACCTACTTTAATGAAGACCTATGCTTCCCATGATTCACAAGGATGATTAAATGTCGGTTGCCAAGGTTTGAGATTTGAACTTGTGAAGGAAAAAGTAGAATAGGCGAATTAGTCACCTTAAATAAATGTATACAGCTTCTAGGTGCTACATAAATATATTTTTTGACGGGTTCTAGGTGCTATTGTTGTAGCTACTTGAGTGGATCGGTCAGGTGGTGTTATTCTTGGTTGTGTAAAGAATTAAAGATTGAAAGGTGTATAATCTTGGAAATTATTGGCCGAGGCTTTTCCATCCAGTATAGATTATCTCAAGACTTTTTTCAAGTCTATTCCAGGAAAGAGTAGGATACTATAAAAAAATTGTTATAAGAAATGACGAAGTTTAACGCTGGCTGTCACTAGCCTACTGCACCCTCCTCCTTTATTTAAGCTTGGGACTGGCAGTGGGAAAACCCACTGGCGGAGTTACCAGGAAAGAGTAGGATATTAGAATTAGAAATTCAGACTATTGGATTAAAGGGGATTCTGGATAGATGTTGATTTCAGGTTTCTTTCTAATTGTTATCTATTGTGAGGAATGGAGGATGTAGACTGCTTTTAATACAAGATTTTGTACAAGTAGGTGTACTGTGAGGTTGAGGTGACTTTCTTTGGGAGAAAAAGAAACATTTGTAGGTGATCCGTGGTTTTTGATGGATTTAGAATTATTAGTGCATTTTAGTATATCCATCTCATCTTGCCAAGATTTGATGATTGCTGAGAACTGTAAGTTTCTGACTAATGATTGCTTTTGCTCAACACTGGCAGATGCCTGTAAAGAACTTTACTGGGCATGATTCATGAGTTGAATACATATTTTCGGAGGAACCCTTATTACTGCCTTTATTAAGTTCTATACCATACCATAATAATTCGTCTTCTGCTTTCTTGAAGCTTCACTGTGCAGATGAAGATGTCGTAGATGTGGCAGTTTGCATTTTTAGGTTGGCTATCTTTAAAATTGCTGGAACCGGAAGTAGTCTCGATAATTCAACAGATATCAAGGAATTGTTGCTGCCACTACTTGGCCTTCTGGATGAGCGTGATGGTGCTGCTAGAGCTGTCACAGCTCTCATTGTTGATCATTGCTCACAGTAATAATCTTGTCTACATTCCATTTAATGTTTAAATTATTATCTTATTTCATTTTCAGTTCACTATCAGTCTAATACATTTATGTTTTTAATGAACATTGATGGATGGATTCCCAGAAGTGCAGATGATTGGTGCCTGAATGAAGTTCTTAGGCGTTTAGCTTCTGGAAGCATATCTCAGAGGAAAAATGCTGTTGATATCATCTCAGAATTCATTCGCTTATCATCAATCTCTACAATAGTGATTTCCAGTTCGCTCTGGTATGGCAATATTGCTTTTACTTTTTACTGGTGCTGCCCTTTTATTCTGGAAATGTTGCATTACCTTTATTTTATAAACATGTTTTGTTAGGCAAGAGATAGCGAAGCAGCTATTGGTTTGCCTTGAAGATGAAGATAGTTTGATACATGCCCAGACTCTGAGTTTGCTTCCACTTATAGGTTAGCATTCACTTCATTAATTCCTGAAGATTTCTTTTGCGCAACTTGTTAGCAGTGAGGAGCAGCCTGTTGAATTACCCTTTTGATTTGAATTTTGAATTTCACAGTTTTACAAATTTTATTTATCAACTAAGGTTTTTTGACATTTACTATTCACTTACATGAACAAGAAATGCTTTCAATTCAGTTGTGGTTCTTGAAATCCAAAAACAAGTTTGATTTCAATTGATAATATCTAACAGCATATAATGGGGTTAAATTAAATGTACTGGGGAAATTTGTGATTTTCTACCAAATACAGATAAGTGTGGAGAAAGGATGTTAGTGTTATTCTTGCATTTATTAGTGATATAGTAAAGTATATTTCTCTTTATTTGAATTGCTAGGTGTGATTATTGTGGTTATATTTGGGTTTTCAGTTGGTTAAAAGCTGAATCTCCATTCTGATTGCATCAGTAGTGCCTTCAATTATTAATTTGCAATTGTTTTAGTGAACCAGAATCATTGTAAAATAGGTATAAATGATGCGAGTACAAAGGATAAATCCCTCTTTTAATGTGATTTAACAATTCTCATGTGTGACATAATTCAAAATCTGATGAATGTGAAGTTTTCAAGATTTTTTTTAATGGAAATAAGAAATTTTATTTTTTCTCATCCCCATTCTCACTCACTTCTCTGGAACCCAAGGTCCTTTTGCTGTCAGAAGACAATCATAAATTATATGGATTATCTGCTATATCCTCAATATTATCACTTAAATAGTTGGTCTTTAACCCCTGTTAGAAGTTGACTCGGACTTCAAGTTATATAGTATCTGCTGTTGCTTCTCTTGATCAGTAGAAACATTTCCCTTCAATCAAACATATTCACTGTTTTGAAGGAACACGTGCAGAGGGATGACCTTGGTGAATAGGATACAATCATTGGTTAAGTCTATGATCCTGTAAAGCCAAGATGAATCACAGAAAGTCACAAGCAATAAAGTTCAATATTCAAGCTAGAAATAATGAAAATTATGAGGGTATAATTGTCACATTTGTAAGTTAAGGGGATCAATTTCAATTTCAAATTCACAATCAATATAAGGTTTGAGGAAGATTTTCATTGTGCTTTGATTCATGCTTCCTGTTTCAAGAACCTAGTGCTTATTTATGGTAGTGGTTCCTCTTTTCAGTTATTTGGTTAATTCCCTGTGGTCTGTGTATGGTGCATACTTGACTTTTTTGTTTAAATGCTGGATTCTTGGTTCACTATGTCTCTTTTGCAGATCCATCTTTAGTCTTGCCTGCACTAGTTCGCAGTATTTGCACAGGTCATGGGACTATGAGTTCAGCCGCCAGCAATGCATTTGTTCAAGTTCTCAGGCATAACAGCAATAAATTTGAAGTTATGAAGATGGTGCTCGACTTGTTGAGGTATTTTAAATGCATATAGTCAAAGCCTGGTCACTTGGTTAGCTGTCACTCTGGTATATGTTGAAGGCTATGCTGAATTTGTTTCTTCTAGAAAATCATTATGTTAGGATTGAGTTGGCTGTGGACAACTGTACAAATTCCGTTTTTTGTTGTTTATAATGTAAATGGAAGATATAAAATTGGCTCATTGGCTGTGTCTTACCTGGAAAGTTTTTCCTCCTTGCAGTGACCTCTCCACCAATACCTTTGATAATCAAGAAAGTTCTCGAGACAAAAAAGAAGGTATTTTTGTTTTTCGCATTTCATTTACTGATGTTCTGTTAGAGTTGTAACAGTGGCTTCCGTGCATGAATCTGAACTTTTGTGATCCAAGACAACTACAACAACAGCAAAGCCTTAGTTCCAAAATAATTTAGGGTTGGCTCGACATGAATCAATTTGGGGTTGACTAGCAGTTGATCTAGGACTAAATTAACATTTTTAATTTCTAAACTTTTTTCTCGAATATGAGTTTCCTTAGTATTAGGGGCATTGTAAAGGCATGAATTCCTTTTGTTTTACAAATTTACTCTTCTTGTTTGAATATATCTTTGGAATGGTCATGTTAGTAGCAGACACAATTGTGCTCTCTAAATTTGTTGTCCTCTCTTATAGCTTTACAAGTATGAAAAAGAAAGCAATGGTGGAGACTTTCTAATTATAAATTATTACATTTAGGAAAAATTATGTCACAATTCACAATGTACCAAATTTTTAATTAGCTCATCTGCCTTTCTTACTCACGGTTCACTTAATTGTTGTTGTTAGTCCTATATTTTTTTTTAGCCAGTTTAGGGGCATTTCCTATTGTCTCCTTTATTTATTGGCAAGCTATTTCTCTTTACGAGCTTACCTATCTGTCACTTTTTGCAGATACATCAAAGATTGATCTTGATGAAGTATTCAAGCTAATTCCTGAATGGTCAAAAACTGTAAGATCTAGTTATATATTAAACATCCTCTCTATCACGAGTATTGCCAGACTGCTGCTTGGCATAATTATTGTTCTTATTGTAAAATTGGTCATGAAAGCTTAGAGATGTAAGGTTATTAGGCTTTGTAAAGAGTAATTGGGAATTGATATAAGGACCATGTTAATTGGTGGGAAGTTGTACCATCATCTTGAAAAATTTAGTGTTCCATTTTAAATCAAACTCTGCCCTAGGCACCTTATATTCACAATATATATATTTTTTAATGGTTAGCTCCAGTAATTTTGAGGCATTTTCTCATTTCCTGTGTTAATTGAACTACCTTATTCAGCTTTTAGTTGATTGGTCATCATGTATACATGTCTTTCATTGCCTCACTTCATGGCCGTAATATTGCTGTATTGGATTGGTTATCAATGTCTCAGTTGAATTGATGTCTGCTTCATTGTCGCACATAATGTGTGCATTGATTCTTAGCCTTACAAATCCTCTATTTTTATGTTGACTTTTGTTTTGTGAAATAGTGAGAAACAGAGGGTTGTTCACTTGTGATCTTTGAATAAGTTGTGATAAGGTAGTGATTATCTCGAATCTAAGTAAATTTCCAAGAATCAAAATTATTTTGGTATGAGTAGTAGATCTCTAACAAAGTTGGATGTTTCATTTACTGCATTTGGAAGAGCACTTCTAAAGCTGATGCTCACTTTTATTATGGTCTTATGGGGGTTGGCTGGAGTGACAAATGCATAGTTTGATTTTAAGCCGAAAATAAGAACGGTAGCTAGACCCGTCAAATCCACCAGGCTGGGTAGACCAGGTTCTGTATATTTCAATTTTTTGGGTTGCTTTTGGGTCCAACGGTCCAACCTATGTTACTTTGACTCTTTATTTTACCTCTAGACTTCTATTTTTTTTATTTTCCAGGTTATTTCAGGTTAAACTTTGTGTTCTTGACCCTAATTTTTTGTATTCTGTGCTATTCAGGTTTCCGGATTGAATTTTTCTATGCATAAAAGTACCTTAAGCCTGTTTGATTGATTTTTTTATTACTCATAGCACTGATTGTAAGCTACTAAGCTGTTCAACTATCCTAAATTCCTAACTGCACTGGTTTAACCCTACTTGTGTAGATTTGTTAGATTATGGTAATTGTGCT
Organism: Suaeda aralocaspica; assembly: GCA_016808085.1. NCBI lineage: Eukaryota > Viridiplantae > Streptophyta > Magnoliopsida > Caryophyllales > Amaranthaceae > Suaeda > Suaeda aralocaspica. The sequence continues at coordinate 803,224 of PYUH01000019.1, forward strand.
TCATGTCTAAAAATGACTTTGGTATAAGAAATAGCTTTTGGATCAAAGTCAAATGTCAAAGTGTCCATTAGATCATAAGCTAAGCTCATTATTGGTCTCATTCTATGTTACTCAGATTCAACATTTCACCTAATCTTAATTTTTAAGATCTTCTACGCTCCAACAAGATCTAATTGGATAACATGACTGTTTTAGTCTTAAGTCTTGGGCTTTATACTCTACTCTGCAATATGCAGTTGATTTGATGTCTGTAGTAGATTCTTGATCGATATGGGTCTTCCATTTGCTAATATTTCATTTCCTAATCTTGAATTTTTAGTTCTTACTATGACTTTTGGCTATTTATATATGCTCATTACCTCTAATACTCTCTTTTTGTTTTTTGGTGGAGACATAGGTTCCAGATTGGAGCTTGTTAGTTGGGCCACTTGTAGACAAGATGCTTTCTGAGCCGACAAATGCAATTATGGTTAGATTCTTGAGCAGTCTAAATGAGCATTTGGCAGATGCTGCAGATATTGTGCTTGGAAGGCTTCTTGTAAAAGCACAAAAGCAAGAAGAGTATGTACTTATTGAGTTTAAAAAGAGTGCTTATCTAGTTATCACCATTATTTTGTTTGCATGGTGGTTTTTATTTAACTCTCATTGATACCTTATTATACCACTATAACTGATTAGTAATTTCATCTTTTTAATTTAGCCAAAGGGGAAATTTATGCAGCTCATGCTCATTGAATGAAAATTGACTGAACTCTGAAGTTGTTATAAACCTAGAAAGGCGATCTTTGTTGATCTTAGGAACTTGTACATTCAGTACATATGCTGGCAAACCATGATTAGCAAGATCTTAGTAGTTATTGCAACAAATGAATCTAGTTGATCATTATGCTGTCACGTATCTAGTTAGATTTGTTTTTCAGTGCACTTGTTGACTTCTTATTGTGCTTATGTGATCTGTGTCAGACTCATAATACCACTTATTCTTTTAGCCTTTTTGGATGTTTGTTGATTCATCTCCTCTATAGTGCACTAAAAGTATAAGATAGGCAGTTGTTTGATTGTGCTCTGCGCTCACTATTGATTTTATGTTAGGTTTCCTGATGTTGGCATTATTAGGTTGATCTTTACTATGAACTTTGGCCTTTTCTGAAAGTGATCCTTTTAAAAATTATTTTATGCTGATTTTTTTGCTCTGTTGTCCATAATTGTAACAGGATGAACGGACCAAGGCATGTTGCAGTAGAGGAAAAGAGTGATCATGACACAGCTACTGTGAAGGACATGCTGTTTGACCGACTCTGCCCATTACTCGTAATTAAGATGCTTCCTCTGAGGGTTTTCGATGATCTCAACTGTACGACTATGTATAGTCAAAATCTGCAACAATGTGTTGCCAATGGTATGTTATGATGCTTTTCTTTGTCTAGAACTCTAGAAATTAGTGAGCATTTTTATAATATGTACTTAAAATTATTATAAATGTGAATTTGAAGGCAGGTATAGTGGTTAATTTTCACCCCTCTTTCATCTATAAAAGTTTGATTAGTGAATAAATTATGTCATCCTGCTTTAAGCTGTTAGTCATTATGTGGCATGAATGCGTAATGTGCAAATTCATGATCAAATTGACCTTATTGTGAGATCTGATACAATTTGGAATTTAAATTGCTATCTGCTTAAAATCTGTGGGTACACTCAGTAGACTTGACGGTTGTTATCCAGTGAAAATTCCATTGCATTTTGCTCTGAGATACCTTCATTTATGCATATTCTTTAGACTGTAATATAAATGAGGTCACAATGCAACTGAAGTCTTGGATGCAAATGATTTCTTTGACCCCTAGTCTGAATGATGCAGGGTAACTAAATCAAGTAAATAAGTAATAGAGGGATTGGAGTGTGTATTGTGTTGTCTAAAAGGAATGGTATGCAATGTGTTATTTCCTTGAAGCATGGTTGTCTCTCTGTTGTCTACATAAGAGGTGGTCTTGAAGCTATTATTAGATTTTGTGATGATGAATCTGTGTTTTGCTATGATTATTTTGGAATTTTATTGTTTATTGGCTGGTCAAATTTTGTCTTTTTTGAGTTCTTGCTACAAGGAAATTTGGTACCTGCTAGAATTTGGTGCAATAGAATTTGAGTTTCGGATAATTTGTCTACTGCATTTTATTGGTTGACATAATAAACCTTGTGGGTATCAGGTGCTGATAATTTTGATGTCTGTCAATGTGAGTGTATTGCTACTCTCCTCTTCAAAAGGTCTGTGGTAGATCAGAACTACTTGCTTAGTCTCTTTGATACTCTTGCTTCATTTATTCTGCTGTTTAAATGTACACTCATTTTGAAATTTGCATTATGATTTTCTGTCAGGGCTGTTTGTCATTTTGAATATGAAGAAGTGAGAAAACTTGCTGCTGAACTGTGTGGCCGCATCCATCCCCAAGTATGTGAAAGCCGTTTGTGATATTATCTGTTCATCTGCTAGACTTCTGCTTTTGTAGCTGTTTGTTAATGAAAACTTTCTTTTTATCTTGAAAAAGAAAAATAAAAAAAAAATCTCTGTGGAATATTCTAAAGTCCATGATAGAATCACCACCCATCCATTGGGGAGGTACCACCCGTCCGTGATTGTTGAGGTTAAATGGATTATAGATTTAGCGAGAATATGAATGTTGGTTTTGGCTCATGGATTTTGTTTGTTTTGTTGCATTGTGTTACACCAGGTTCTCCTCCCTGTCATCCATTTTCAATTACGAAAAGTTACAGAAAGCAAGGAAATGATGAAGATTAAAGCTTGTCTGTTTGCTTTATGCACCTCACTTGTGGTATATTAACCTTCCTTTTCAAATGTCTTGTTTAGCCTCTGCATGATATTTTTTCTGTTGAAGTGTGCTGTGTTTTAATCTTAACTTTTTCTTTGGTTTATTTGTTTACTATTTTTATTATTATTACTATTGCTGATTGTGTAGATTAGAGGGTGGGATTCTGCTTCTCATCCTGAAATAGCTAAGATTATAAGATTACTGCAAGCTGTGCTATTGTGGCCTTCTGTGGATGGGGATGAAGGTAAGTTGCTTTCTTCTATATGTTGCTACAAATTTAGATGTGAGATTGAGAGTTTAAGCCTCCAACTGTATTTCAGTTTCCAAGGCTCAACATGGGTGCATTGACTGTCTAGCCCTCATAATTTGCGCGGAGTTGCAAGCTCCAAAGAGTGTGAGAGACTTAGCAGCCAAGAAATCCTTAATCGCCCAAAACGGTAAAATATTTAGACTTGAATTTTTTGAAGATTGTTTAGACCCCAAGAATTTCAGTCTTTTTGGCTGTGCTTTTGCACCCTAAATGATCTTAATCTATGGGAATTTTTCAGGATACTCTGTCCTTTCATTTGTCATTGGTAAATTGACTGATGATGAATATGAAACTGGTCTTTCCTCTGGACTGGTTGGAGACACCGTACAAAAGACTGGTATCTCCATTCCATTTCGTTTGTGTATGGCCAATGTCTTAATCAGCACTTGCCAAAAAATACCTGAAACTGCCAAGAAAACATTTGCAAAGAAAACTATTCCATCTCTTGTTCGTTTGATTCAGGTAAGCTTGCTTATCTCAGGTGATAAGTATTCCTTTCCCCAGTTCATTTTCCTCTCTTTTTTTTTTGGGTAAGGTAAAAGTTTTGTGTAAATTCTGATTAACACTGTATGAATACAGGCCATACATAATGCAGAGATCAGAGCTGCTTGTGTCCAGGTCCTGTTCTCAGCTGCATGTCATTTAAAGTTGGCAATTGTTCCTTATGGACATGATTTTTTCAAAATTTCAGTGAATTCTCTCCGAAAAGAATCTGAACAGGTAAGAAAAGCATTTGTCTTCTACATGTTGGACATTTAAAGGTGTAGAACACTAGAACGTGTAGTTAATTATAAAATTGGATAATTTGTTTTATCCTCAAGAACTCTTTTGTGCTTGGATTCATTTTTTAACTTTAATCGCAGAAATGGTTGATGAGGTGTTTTGCTTGTGCTGATTTGATTTTCAGGAAAGAATGGCAGGTGCAAGGTTGATGGCCTCCCTTATGGCCAGTGATAATATGCTGATCGAAAGTATTTCAGAGGGTTTAGTGGAGGCAAGATCCATTTTGCTACAGATGTCTTCTTCTGATCCTTCACCTCAGCTGAGACAAGTATGCCAAAAACTACTTGTATGCTTGACTTCTCAATAGAAAGATTGCATGGTTTTGATTTCAGCTTCACAAGTTTATTATGTAGTATAATGCTTAATGCTGTTACAATGCTGATGTAAATAGAAATTTTTGTTAAGTTAGTACTACATAACAATGTATACACATTTTCTCGTATCAGTATATTACTCTTTTCTACCATATGAGACTCTGAGTATCATTTCAGCGGAATTATAATATGTAGTTGTGTTACAAATTTACATACAAATTCATTCTTATTGGTTATACAGTGTACCATTTATCATCACTCAACAAATCGGGTGATGGAAAGTTGCAATCCATTTTTTCTTAAATACATGTAGGCTTAACTGTATCATGTGTTTTCATGCAACCATGGCATGTCAACATAATGTAGTGTATGATATTTTTAGGGAGTTATTTTATTTTTTATTTTTTTTGTTGTTGTTGTTTAACAATTAGTTGAGAGGTAGTTGATTAGATTAGCCGGTCATCAAAGATTTTTGAGATAATAATTTTTCAAGTTGTACGGAATATTATCTGAAAGGTGCAGCCTTTAATAAGATTATTATCCTTCTTTTAAATAATGTGCCGCTACCTCATAATTTGGGATTAGGATAGTTGACCATCAAAAAATTGTTTCAAATATTCAAACATTGTTTCTTGGCTCTTCTTGTTGTATGTATATATACAAGAATACAACTATATTGCCAATGCAGCTTGATTTTTGATTTACTGGTTGTGCTTTGCTTCTCTTGTTCTTTTAATCATTGCGTCGCGAACTTTAATTAAAGACATTGATCATAAAATAATGAAGCCACCTACTCTACTTCTGGTTCTTGATTTTGTTGATAATAATATTAGCACTTGTATTACATTACAGCACCATTTGGTGAATGGAGCAAGTTTCAGTAACCACTCTTCTTTCTAGCTGCATAATTACCTAAACTTGATACCTTCGAAACACAAACTAATCCATTGTATGTCACCTATATATTTCTTCATGTTACACTCTTCCTTCCCAAGCAAAATCTCATCTTCATCTTTAGTACAGTTGTATAATAATCATTATATCCATCGCCGTTTATTAAAAAAGAAGAAAAAATGTCATCAACTGTTATCATCCAAGAACCTAATTCACAGGGAAGAGGAAAAGTTGGGGCCATGAAAGCTGCTATGGGATCAGGAGGTGGAGGTGTGAAAAGAGGGCTTGCCATCTTTGACTTTATCCTTAGGCTTTGTGCTTTTGCTGCTGCTCTAGGTGCAACTATCGCCATGGGAACCAGCGAAGAAACTCTTCAATTTTTCACACAAAGCTTCCAGTTTCGTGCTAGATATAAGGATCTACCTGCTTTCTCGTAAGTGCATGATTCTTAGTGTAACGTTTTGTATAGATAATTCAGTTGTATATGTTATGGAGGACTGACAATTACTCAATTCAAACGTATGTGAAACTTCAGATTCTTTGTGGCTGCAAATGCGATAGTAAGTGCGTATTTGATCCTCTCCTTGCCATTCTCCATAGTCACCATTGTGAGGCCACAGGCTGCTCCAGTGAGGCTGCTACTCATCATCTTGGACACGGTAAGTAATTACCATTTTTGACAGCAAAAGAACGACTTTTAATGTTTCACAATAAGTTATTGTAACTCCGCCTCACTTTAGGATAACCAGATTGGTTTACGTAATATTTGACATGAAGATGCTGTAAATATGTTTATGCAGGTAGCAACAGCACTGATATCAGCAGGAGCCGGAGCAGCGGCAGCCATAGTGTACTTGGCACACCAAGGCAACTCAAAGATTAACTGGATGGCTATATGTCAACAGTTTGGCAACTTTTGCGAGCGCATTAGTGGAGCTGTTGTTGCTTCCTTCATTGCTGCTTTTATCTTGATTGTGCTGGTTGTTATATCGGCTCTCTCCCTTAGGAATAACTAACTGTTGGCTAAGATTGTTTCCCATTTGTGTGAGTATTCAAATGTATTTTGTTTTCCATTTTTAATTTGGTTAAATGAACATATTTGTATTGATTGTATGGAGTTGAATTTGAACTTTTAAAGAATTTTAATTCACGTAAAATCGTGATTACAATTTAGTATATGCCCAATATCATTGTACGAGCTTTCAATTAAACTACCATCCTCTTATACTATGCTAATTAAACTCCTACATGGAACGAAGTTAATATTTCCGAGTGAAACAAAGTGATCATTAGCGATTCATTTGTCACTTGTGACTTGTGATCGGTCATCAATCATCAATTATCATTAACTTCAACAAAGATCATTTCTGTAGTATGTCATATATGTATACTATGTTATGTCATTCCATGAATTTGCAATTAGTCAGATTTTGATTGAAACCTTATTTAGAAGTGATATGTAAGTTCGAAGTATATACTATATATAGTGAACTTTGGATTGAAAGAGTTTGTAATTTGTTTAAAGGAAACATTTGTAAGTAGATATTAGGAGAAACTAGTAAATATAGGCTTCTTGGTCCTATAGGATGTGGTTTTCGAATACTATTTCTTACGTACACAATATAACATGTCTAAAAAATTCGACTTTTCTACATGGTAGCCTTTCTTGATTCATATTTTTTATTTCTCTAATAGACTAACACATCATTACATCAACTTATGCTTTAGTTAAAAGGCAGGCTACAAAAGATTTATAAAGGGAAACTTAAGAAAATGACTTATCAGTTATCATATCTAATATGTACACTTCATAAATCAAAAACATTTTGTATCACCTACTACTGTAAGATAATTTACGGATTTCGTTCATGAAATCAAACACAAAGGATCGAGACTAAACATAATTCAACGCAAAGATAATAACAAAAAGGCTAACCTTGATCCATGGTAAATCTTGATAGCAATCTCTAGAGATTTTCCTCCCTTTACCCCTTTGATTTGATTGTTTATTTGATGAATAATAAACCAGTAATTTTTTTTTTGTGATTAATGTTATGAGTTTTCATGAAAATAAAAAATGATTTCCCATAACTTCCCTCTTATGTCCATAATAAATATAACTTGTGTGTCTCTCTTAACCAACTCCTTTTAATGTTGGTGTCTCTTCAAGTGAGCACCTTTACTATTATATATTCTTTAATAAGAGATATCACATATTATTTTAATGGGCAAGGGACGAGGGAATAATAATACTCCCAGATTTTAATGTCATTAATTGAAACCGATTCATCACGGTATCACCTTTATTATTAAAATCTAATAACGTTAATATAGACTTATTTATTTTATTATTAAACCTTAAACACATAGGCCACATAGGATATTTAATAAATATTCTAACAACTACTGCCTGTTTGCATTAATAAGTCTACATCTTGACAACTGATTTTTATTTTTAATTTTTTGTTTTGAAAACTGATTTATTTGTGAGGAAAATATAACCAATGGTGAACAATTAAAAACACCCACATCAATATATATATACAAGGAAAAATCAAAAGTTACCAGCATGTTAGCAACATAGACGGTTTTGTGTATGCGCAAGCTAAGGTAGGTGATCATACAGTCATATAGAGTCGAGATGGAATCCAGTGCATTAGTGCTTATATTAATCAGTAATTATGGTCGCACTCTTAATAAGTAATGCATATAAAAAATCTTATGAGTTATTGCGTGGTAAGTAGCTAGTATAGTGTTGTAGTTTATGCATACATTATTCCATTGACTTGATGATTGTCATTCCCTTTCATTGTTTTCTTCGTAAAACTCAATCAACGTACGTATGTCAACTACTATAACTCGATCAAGTTTATGCGTACATTCCATTCACTTGATTGTCATTTCCTTTCATCTTTTTCCTTATAAAATTCGATCAACATACGTATAACAACTACTTCAACTCGATCAATGTACGTATCAACGTAATATCAAATTTTGTTAGAGAGGCTAGAAAAAGATGAAAATTCTTAGGTGACTGTTTGAGAAACGGCTACCAAAATTGACGTATGATATATATCTAATTATATTAATGATGGAGATCAAATAGTAATATTAATTCCTTTTGCAATCATTATAGATAATAAATAAACGCTTTCATGATTTTTTTATATTCTTTTTGTTATAAAATATTATTATTTTATGGATGTCCATTATACCCCTTAGGTATGATCTAGAATGTTCTGGATACTAGGGTTTATTCTACAGGAAACCCTAGTTTAAGCTTGTATATATATTTGGTACTGAATAAGAAAACAAATCAATTCTCCTCCCCACAAACACTCTCTACTAAAACCCTAGTTTATAACACGTTATCAGCACGATTGTTATACTAAATCAATTAAATCAACAACTTCTACCGAGGATATTATTCAGGTTTTAATTTCTGATATTTATCAGGTTTTTATGATATTAATCAGGTTTTAATTTTGAATTTTGATTTTATATGATGTATTCTGAATTTTTGATATTGTGTTTAATAAGATGTATTATGATATGATATTAGTTTGGTTTTAATTTCTGATGTTGTTTAATTACTTGACTTTTGAGTATGAAATTTATGAGGTTTTAAATTGGTTTTAATTTTGAAATTTCTGAATTTTGGAAATTGTATTCGATATGAAGTATTATGATATGATATTAGTAAGATTTTAATTTCTGATGTTCTTCAATTACTTGACCTTTCATTATGAGGTTTTAAATTGAAATTTTACTGCTGCCCTCTTACTCAATTCTCCCTCAAAATCTTCGCCCTCCCTCATCTCTGAACCTCCAACCTAAATTCTCTAGCCACCTCCTTGATGTCCGCCACGTCGTCTTCCTCTACAAGTCGTCTTCGTTGAATATCGTATTATATTAGTTTTCATATTAGCATTCATATTAATTATTGTGTTAGTTAATATCGTAAATGTCTTGTCTTCCTCGCCAGGCTGTCTTCAATGCTTCTTGTTTACCAAGGAAAATATAAAAATCAAGTAATCAAGAAAAAAATTAAATTACAAAGGCTTATCTATAATGCTCATTAGTCATCAGCTTTGCTTGTTGAAGTAACGTTTTAAAACTATGGAGTTGACACATAATTGTATTATAGACAATTAAACAAAAGCTAATCGACATTAATTATTTTACGTATGTAGCGAAAATACAAATAATACGGAGTATGTGAAAATATATATACAAATCATTAACAATATAGAGAATTAGAGAAGGAATGACTATTTGCAATGATATATAGATGAGACACATATTTATTAACATAGAGATAATATAATTAATTAATTATCTCTATTTACTCTATTTTCTTAAATACGAAAATTATGTATTATTGTCCTTTTTAATAGAGCCTTCAACTGTAGTAAGTTTTATATAATAGATTATGCGCTGATATTCATACTGTTAATATTCATAATATTGGGTTATCTATTGTATAATATTCATAATTTAACCTCGTATTTGATAATTATCATAGTAGTTATTCATTGTTTGGGTTGTAGTACCGTTTGAGTTTTTTTTTGTATTGGATATTCTAGAACAACGTTAGTTCGCTTTCTCATTGAAATAGATGCCAGTTTCCTTCCCTGAATTTTACTTAGTTTATCCATGATTCATGTCCCCGATTTTTTCCAAATTGTAGTTTAATGTAGTAATGATCTTATGTTCCCTGATCATCTGTTAATTATATCCCCTTATTATATATATTCATCCCTAATCATATGTTTTATGATCTTATTGTGATCTATTGTGATTGACTTGATTTCTCTTCAACACTTTTGTATTTATTATAGTACCTATTAGTTCCTAATTTGTGTACATTTTCGTATATAGTGTATCATGTCAAACTTAGCAAACTTGAATTTGCGGCTCTTGTATATACTGGAAAGAATATTTGTCTTGGGTATGGGATGCTGAAATTCATCTAGATGCAAAAGTCTTGGAAAAACTATCAAAATAGGAATCAAGAAAACAGTCAAGACAAAAGCTAAAGCTATGATATTCCTTCGCCATCACCTTCATGAGGCCCTTAAGACTGAATATTTTAACTGTGAAAGACCCAATGGTGCTTTGGAATAATTTAAAGGAAAGTACGACCACCCAGAAAATGTATCCTCCCTCAACTCGTTATGAATGGCTTAATTTAAGATATCAAGATTTTAAATCGTAAGTGAGTATAACTCAGCCATGTTTAGAATCACTTCTAAACTGAAATTATGTGGAGAAAAAAAATAACTTATGAGGATATGTTGGAAAAGAACATATAACACTTTTCACAAGGATAATCTCTTATGACGTAACAATAATCGTGAAAAGGGCTTTAAAAAATATTCTGAATTGATATCTCTGTCTTCTAGTGGTCTGAAACGAAATGATGAGCTTTTATTGAAATTCCATGAATCATCAGGCCAACTGGCTCTACTCTTTGATTCCCTATGAATGCTGCATCCCACAAATGGGATACGAATTAGACAATAGGGCCCCTGCCAGCAGCATGTGGTCCGAGGTCGTGGTGGAAGTCATGGCCGCAGAAGAGGTCTGGATATTATAGAGGTAGAGTGTTGGTCATTTCAAACTCATATTCTCACCGAAGTGGGATAATGAGGATGGTATGTAAAAAGCATGAGAAACTAAATGAGGACTTGTGCTACCGTTGTGGAAGGAAAGGGCCCTGGTCTCGTTATGTCGTACACCAAAGCATCTGTGTTGACCTTATCAGCATTCTCTAAAAAGAAAGAAAGAAAGTGGAGACTAACTTGGTATACGAAGATTGCGAAGGTGTTTTGATAAGGTGTGATACAACAACCACCTGGAGGTGACAGATTTCTCTCACCACCCCTGAAGGGAATAATTAAGTCAAATAATTAGGTCTATTAACAAATAAAAGATTTTAGTAGTTACATTCATAATTTAGGTAGAATAATTTATGTTATTTACTTTGGCTTTTTTTATTTTATGCATGAACTTGATAGTTTAATAGTTTGTTTTGTCTTTAAGACTTTGTTACTTTAATCTTATTTTAGTTTACTTGGAATATTGGTATTTTTAGGATATGTTATTTACTTTCTATTATTTTATTTGAAGAACATGAATGCCTCCACCTCATTAACATAAATGGTGAGAATATTCTAGCTGATAGTGCAACTACCCATACAATACTTAAAAATAAGAGATATTTTTCTCATTGATGATGAATAATATGTGTGAATACTATATCCGGTAGGCAAACATTATTGAAGGCTCCGAAGAGCAACTAATTGATGCCTATGGGAACAAATTCGAAATGTGTTGATGCTTTTTGTACTCCAAGTCTCAAAGAAATTTATTAGTTTTAAAGATATCCGTCAAAACGGATACCATATGTGAGACAATAAGTAAGGAAATAATGAATTCTTCAAATTACGAGTAAACCCAAGGCAATAAGCAGGTTTTGGAGAGATATCTGCACTCTCCACTGGCTTGTACTACACCAAAGATTAATGTTATTGAGACATAGCTATTGTAAACCAGAAGTTTACAGATAGCTTTAGTTTGGCATGACCGGTTTAGGCCATCCCGGTTCATCAATGATTGCGAAAAATATTGAAAATTCACATGGACATTCTTTGAGAGCCAGCAGATTCTTCAAAATGATATTCTTTGTCTGCTTGCTCCCAAGGTAAGTTGATCATTCGGCCATCACCAGCGAAAATAAATTTGAATCTATTTCTTTCCTTGAACGATACAAGGAGACATAGGTGGACCAATACATCCACCTGTGGACCATTTAGATTTTATGGTTTTAAATCGATGCATCGACTAGATGGTCACTGTTGTCCTTACTATCAACCCGCAACCTAGCGTTTGCGAGGTTACTTGCTCAATTGATAAGATTACGAGCACAATTTCCAGATTTTCCTATTAAAATATACGTCTGGATAATGCTGGTGAAATTTACTTCAAAGGCTTTTAATGATTATTTTTAGGCTATTGGATAATGTTGAACATCCTGTAGCACCTGTTCATACACAAATGTCTCTTGCAGAATCACTAATTAAACGTCTTCAGTTGATTGCTAGACCATTTTATGAAGTCGGATCTACCGATTTCTACTTGGGACATGCTATTTTACATGCTGCAGCACTAATTCGCTCAGGCCAACCAGTTAAACATAAATTCTCCCATCACAATTGGTTTGTGGTCAGGAACCGATATTTTCCCATCTAAGAATTTTCGGAGTGCTGTGTATGTTCAATTGCTCCCCACCAACGCTCTAAGATGGGTCCTCAAAGGAGGCTGGGCATATAGGTCGGGTTTGAATCCCCATCATAATTAGATCACCTAAGCCATTAACGGTGATCTATTTACTCTGCTCGTTTTTGCAGATTGTCACTTTAAACGAGTTGGTTTTCCCAGCATTAGGGGGAGAGAACAGCACTGGAAAGTGAAATTAGTTTGGAAAAAATCATCATTAAACCACCTGATCCCTCGCACTAAACAATGTGAATTAGAATCCCAAAGATAATTATTTACAAAGCTTAGCATCAATTGCCAGACGTATTACTGACCTAAATAGAGTACTAAGTCACATATACCAGCTGTAAATGCTCCTATCAAGATGATGTCCTGAAGGCAATCTCATGAGTCTAAGGCCCGCTTGAGCGTGGTAGACCAGTAGGTTCAAAGATAAGATCCTCGGAAAAGAAAGTAGCAATGATAAGTAATGGCCAGATTGAGGACGCAATAAGTGAAGGATCTCCAGAGAGAACCATAGACATACAAATGATAAGTGTTCTAGAAGAACCCTCAGGTACCTGGAAATGAGAGATCTCACAGATTATGTCATGTCTAAAAAACTTGGAACCGAAATGAAATCGACGTCGATGATGTTTTTGCATATAAGGTAGCACTTGATGTTATGAATGAAAAAGAGGATCATGAGCCTAAGTCCTTGAGAAGGTAGGAAAGAGATGATTGGCCAAAATGGAAAAAAGCAATTGATGCAGAATTGAATCACTTGCAAAGAGAGAGTAGTTGGGCCATTAGTTCGTATACCCGAAGGTGTAAACCAGTGGGATATAAATGGTCTTTGTGCGAAAAGAAATGAAAAGGGTGAAATTGTGACACAAACAACGTTTAGTTGCACAAGGATTCTCACAAAGACCTGGT
>PYUH01000019.1:817387-855789 GCA_016808085.1 Suaeda aralocaspica
TTCAAGAAATTAGTTCATCAAATCGGGTTGCGTCATCTCAAGGATCTCAACGGATGATATCATGAGGGGGAGTCAATGCGCGCTGTACTCTTTTTCCCTTAGCTATGGTTTTTCCCACTGGGTTTTCCTGTTAAGGTTTTTAATGAGGCAGCATTGCACATGCGCATTATAAAATGATGTATATTTGCTTTATAATGGACATCCAAGGGGGAGTGTTATAAAATATTATTATTTTATGGATGTCCATTATACCCCTTAGGTATGATCTAGAATGTTCTGGATACTAGGGTTTATTCTACAGGAAACCCTAGTTTAAGCTTGTATATATATTTGGTACTGAATAAGAAAACAAATCAATTCTCCTCCCCACAAACACTCTCTACTAAAACCCTAGTTTATAACACTTTTAAAAATTATTTCTAATTATTATCCATTTTTACAACCATATTATGGAATTATTGTGAAAAAAATTATTTGTTATAATTTATATTTTGAAAAATAATATAATGTTTCTAAATGCCCCTATAATTATTTTGATTAAAATAGATGAAATGAAATATAATCATGTATTTGCTTGATAGAACTTTGGTGGCCGTTTCTCAAACGGCCACCAAAGCATTTGAATCAGCAACACTTAATTCGCATGATTTTGATCGAAAGTTCACTTAAGACTCTCAGTATCTTCCCCACTGGCCTCCAATCAATAAAATAGAGTTTCTAAAACGAAAACGCTAGAATGGGGTAAAGGTATAGGACATTTGTGATGTAATTGTTCGAAATTTTAAGAAAAATAACAATACGAAATACGAAATAGTAAAATCTTATAGTAGTACATTAATTAAAGTTTTTCTCTCAAAACCATCCAAAATCTAAATGGAACCCTGTCATCAATCCAACAGTTTTTATTTTTATTTGTTTTTCAAAAATATATATAAAAAAAATTGGAAGTTATCTATATTTACCTTTTCATGTTTATTTACCTCCAAAAAGGCAAAAACCAACTCCTCTTTGAATTGTAGTCCTACCAAGAAAAATATATAAATTAGAACTCAATGCAAGTTCCCATTGATTTGTTTTTGATGGTAGGTTAAATTGCAATATAATAAAGAATTATTTTAATGGATGCCTGATCATTATTTACGAATTGAATAATGTCCATGTAAATCAAAATTATATTTTTGCATCTTTTTGTTGTTTGATTGTTCAGTTTAATGTTGTCAAAGATTGAATTGCTGAAGTGATCGAATTGAAAGGTTTTTGATATTTAATCATATTTTAAAAGTAAGTATGTCATTCTTTTCAAGTTGTAATAAAAACAATATATATTTTCTATTAATTTTCAATATCCTTTTTGCTATCTCATGTACTAATACATTCTAAAATTTAACTATAATAATATATGTTAGTATTTTAACATTATAATGCATTCCATGCAATTACTCGGATACACTCTAGTGATTAGTAAATACATAATACTACTTCCTAGCATTCGGGATACAGTAAATAATAAATTGAAAAAAAAAAATTAACGTGATGAACATAAACGAAATTAACTTGATTTTGTAGAGGTTTACAAGAATAAAAGTAGCTAGCTAGAACAATTAAAAATATTTTAATGTGTAAGAATTATTCTAACTAAATCGAACTTTCAACTATTGCAAAGTACAATATTATATACGTACACAGTACACTAACCAATTCAAAAGTTAATACAATCAAAAAAGTATCAAGTGAGAGACGATTCACCCAGTTCAATTCTAATATCACTACAAAAATTAAAATTTTCCATATGAAAACAGATTATTAGAAACGGAATATTCTGTTAAATATTTATTGTTGATGCAAGTACTACATAATTAAATGATACTTTGTAATATCTATTAATAGGTTGATATCAACTACTCCGTATTAAAAAATAAAAACTTCATTCCTCTTGCAATGATACCAATTTCATATACTCTTTCAGTTTTTTTTATTTGCTACATTTACTTTTTCACATCTCTCAAGATACAACCAGGCTCGACCCTGGGACAGGGCGAATGGGGCCCACGCTCAGGGCCCGAAATTATTAAATGTTATGAGGCTGTTAAAAAGCATATATATTTAAGATTGAAAATATTCTATATAAATGTAGTGTTGGTTTAATGGTTGACTTGTTAGGTTCATTTTTTTAGTAAAAGATGTTTGTGTGGTCATGGGTTCAAATCCTATGACAAACAATTTTTATTTTCTAAATTTTATTAAAATTAGATTAATTTTTTCCTCTCTTCATCTATTGCATTTTTAATTCGTTTGAAAATTTGTTATTCAACAATGTTGGATGTTATGATGTTCATTTTTGCATGGTTATGGGTTCTAATTCCATGACAATCATTTTTTATTTTCTTAATTTTTATAATTAGAAATTTTTTTCTTTCTTCACCTCATTTTTATCCATAAATAAATTTGTAAATTTCGACGAAGTATAATCTTATTACAAAGTCCCCTAATTATTTTTCAACATTAGATTCATAACTTATACATATTCTTAGTAACAGTTTAAGCAATTAAATTTCCTTTTTTTTACATACACTTATTATGTTTTCAAAGTATTTTTTTTATCATGAAAGGTATAATCTATTTCTAGTTTTTACTTTGTCCAAATTTTCCGAGATCATCTTTATCAAATTATAACAACTTGAAATGAAATACATATATCTTTTATGAGTATATAATTTTCAAACAATTTATATACAATTTTTAAAAGAATCTATTGCATAAATAAAGTATTGTACAATATAATGTAAAGTGTATACGGAGTACTATACTTAACTTTAAAATAAAGTAAGGTATATTTTAGTATTCAATTTTATTTAAGTTTTTATACATGTATTTGTTTTCATTGTAAAAAAAAATAATAAAAAAAATAGTTTTCTTACGGAGTGACTAATATAAAGGGCCTGTATTTATAAACTCGCCCCGGGCCCTTAAATTCTTAGGAACGGCCCTGGATACAACTTATTTAATTAAAATCTTGAGTTTGATATAATAAAAAATTATAAAAATATATATTTTTCGAAAAATATACATCGTGACGAAACAAACAAGATCCCATAAGACTATGTTTTCCGTTACGTATTAAACACCATAGTGAGTCAAAGTTACAATGTGAATAGTGTCAAAAACCTTAATATAACAACTAAAAAAAGACCGAAGGAGTATACCCTTTTTGCCACTTGTTACTTCATTAATTAGTACACTAGTCACATCTAAAATATATCAAGCATTTCACGCAATAAGTTTTTAAAAATAGTACATAGCATAATAGGTCAATTTTTATTGTGATTTTCACATATTTTTTTGACTTGTCGTCCTAAAACATTGTATTTTGGAGCCAGAAAAATTAATGGTGTAATTTTCATTGAAGAGTTCATGCATAAGAATAGTATAGACTTGGTTTCCATCAAATGGTTTTGTGACCCTTCACATTGAGATGGGGATGAATAATGGAGATTTTCTAAGCCTAATATCCTTGTCATTTGAAATGGCCTAAAAAACAATGACAACATCTCTTTGAAAAATTTGTTTATTATGACAATATCTAACATGAAAGGATAATATCAAATTTTCTATCAAAATAAAGTTGTATTCTTCTTACTTCTACTAAACAATTGATCATGGATGCTTTGGGTTCAATGGGTTGACCATTCTAAAGGGCTCACTTTTTTTTTCATTGGCTCTCACAAATATATTATGATCACACAATAAAGGAAAATGCATTAACTCCAAATACCAAAAAAGTGATGCATATTATCGACGTTGGATGAAGGATTCAAACCTATAACATTGTACACGGTACATTACACAAGACATCAATGTTAACCACAAAACATTAACTTTAACCACAAGACCAAAATATCATTAGTACTAATATTAANCAATTTTATTTAAGTTTTTATACATGTATTTGTTTTCATTGTAAAAAAAAATAATAAAAAAAATAGTTTTCTTACGGAGTGACTAATATAAAGGGCCTGTATTTATAAACTCGCCCCGGGCCCTTAAATTCTTAGGAACGGCCCTGGATACAACTTATTTAATTAAAATCTTGAGTTTGATATAATAAAAAATTATAAAAATATATATTTTTCGAAAAATATACATCGTGACGAAACAAACAAGATCCCATAAGACTATGTTTTCCGTTACGTATTAAACACCATAGTGAGTCAAAGTTACAATGTGAATAGTGTCAAAAACCTTAATATAACAACTAAAAAAAGACCGAAGGAGTATACCCTTTTTGCCACTTGTTACTTCATTAATTAGTACACTAGTCACATCTAAAATATATCAAGCATTTCACGCAATAAGTTTTTAAAAATAGTACATAGCATAATAGGTCAATTTTTATTGTGATTTTCACATATTTTTTTGACTTGTCGTCCTAAAACATTGTATTTTGGAGCCAGAAAAATTAATGGTGTAATTTTCATTGAAGAGTTCATGCATAAGAATAGTATAGACTTGGTTTCCATCAAATGGTTTTGTGACCCTTCACATTGAGATGGGGATGAATAATGGAGATTTTCTAAGCCTAATATCCTTGTCATTTGAAATGGCCTAAAAAACAATGACAACATCTCTTTGAAAAATTTGTTTATTATGACAATATCTAACATGAAAGGATAATATCAAATTTTCTATCAAAATAAAGTTGTATTCTTCTTACTTCTACTAAACAATTGATCATGGATGCTTTGGGTTCAATGGGTTGACCATTCTAAAGGGCTCACTTTTTTTTTCATTGGCTCTCACAAATATATTATGATCACACAATAAAGGAAAATGCATTAACTCCAAATACCAAAAAAGTGATGCATATTATCGACGTTGGATGAAGGATTCAAACCTATAACATTGTACACGGTACATTACACAAGACATCAATGTTAACCACAAAACATTAACTTTAACCACAAGACCAAAATATCATTAGTACTAATATTAACAAATGAAAGTATTTGACCAATGATTATAATCAAGCTTTAAAATGAGTATTTTTTAATTAAACTTAAATGAGCTTAGTGTAATTTTATTCATAATGTTCATTAAAGTTCAAAAGAAACCTCACTTGTTTTAATAAAAGTATATTATATAAAACAATATACCAATCCAATCAATTAATAACTTTATATGCTTTATAATAGGGCAATTAAATATCCATGTATGATCATTGATTATCCTAAAAAAAAAAAAGCATAATTAAGGTTAAAATAATATATATATATATATAATATAAAGAATTATGGAGTACAATTTTTTGAATTTAAATTAATAACCAATTGAACTAGTACTTCATAAACAAACAAAAATAAAAATAAGGAAAAATTGCCAACTAAACCTTTTATAATCTTTTTTTTGTCAAAAAAAAAACTTTTTAATATTTTTTTGCCTGACCAAACCTTAATGTAAATTTTTTTTTCCAGAAGAAACCTTGTTGGTTGTTTCCGGTGTTGACCACGTAATTCAGGCGTTGACCCACCCTTTTTTTCTTGTTGCACGCCAAAATTATAGATGCACTCTCTCAAAGTCATTGAAATTTTTTGGCCTTCTCATTTCTCTCTCTTACTCTGCTCTCAAAACATCTCTCTTAGTCAAAGAAATTTGTACATGCATTCAATTGATTATACTCACTCATAATCAAGTAAATTTAATTTCTTTATAACTTTCAAACCTTTGAAATTCAGCTTAAACTTTGTGACCCAAAAATCTCATATTTTTCTCTTTTTTTTTTCTTTTGTAAAATGGCTCCACAAAGAAGAGAGAGTAAGGGTGAAGAAAAAACATATTCCTCAACAGCCAAGCAATGTAATTGGCGAATTGTTGAGAAAAAGAAGTAAGTATTTTGATTTTTCTGCAAAAAAATAATAAATAACGGAGGGTCGTAATTAATGGATGAGTTAATTTCAATGAAAAATACAGATTCACCAGATAAAAATAAAAATGTTGAACCTTTGATAACCTTACAACAATGGAGTGGAAAGAATGAAACAAAATTGCAGCTTCAAATGGGGAAAAACTAACCAAACAAACTATTTAATGAGGGTTAAAATGGAGGGAAAGTAGGAAAAACTAAGGAAGGAAAATGAGAAAAAGAAAAATTAAAGCGTGCAAATAAAAAAAAGGATGGGTCAACGGCTGAATTTCGTGGTCCCACCGGAAACAACCGACAAGGTTTCTTCTGGCAAAAAAAATTTTACATTAAGATTTTTTCACGCAAAATTTTTTTAAAATGTTTCTTTTGGCAAAAAAGTTTTTAAAAGGTTTCTTTGACTAAAAGTTAAGCTTGTTCATGAACTGAAATAAATGAGTAGTTATATACATAAATAGATGAGTTAATCACGAGCTTCATAAGGGAATATATATGTGTTCAAGTTCATATATACTAAATGAGCTTTACAACTTGTTCAATCTCGGCTCGTTTATTAAATAAACAAACATGAAGGATTAGGATATATATATTTTTGTAAAGATTATATTTTGGAAATCTTAACCCCATCTCATTGTAACTACCCTATATATATTTGATGAATGGAAGCCCCTCACTCTTCTCCTTGTGTCTTTTTGGGGTACCCCCCGAATCATCGGGGTTATCGATGTCTTGATCTTTCCTCTAATAAAATTATTTTCTCTAGGCATGTTTTATTTCATGAGAATTGTTTTCCCTTTGCCAAATTGACAAATTTCACAATGGATGACTATAAATTTCTAGAAACGGGTGAACCATTACCCATCATCACTCACCCTTTCCTTACCCAACATACCGCAGTCCCTCCTACACCACTGCTGCCGCCACAGTCACCATCGCAACAAGGTAGCGGAAGACCTGCTGCCACCGCGGTACACCCGCGGAACCCCCTGCCAACCTCCCCCTCACGCAGCCCCCTTTAGTCCCCACCGCAGCAAGCCTGCAGCAGTCCTACTGCCACCGCAACACACTCGCGGACCCCCTGCCACCCTCCCCCTCAAGCAACCACCCTGCCCTTCCTCTCTCTACACGCCTCCCCCTTACGGGGTGCTCCTCCCATCACCCTTACTCGCCCCCTCCCCCTTCCCCTCCCATGCAAACCCGCTCCAAACACGGAATTTTTAAGCCCAACCCCAAATATGCACTGCTTACTAATAATACCCCTTCCCCACTACCTAAAACTCACAAACAAGCCCTTCATGACCCAAATTGGAATGTTGCCATGCTAGATGAGTTTAATGCACTTATTAAAACGGGGACTTGGGAATTAGTGTCTAGGCCTACGGGGGTGAATATTGTAAATTGCATGTGGTTGTTTCGACACAAATACAAATCTAACGGTGCTCTTGAAAGGCACAAAGCTCGTCTTGTTTGTGATGGCAGGTCACAGGAGCGGAGGATTGATTGTGATGAGACATTTAGCCCGTTGTAAAACCGGCGACTACACGCACGACCCTTAGCTTGGCTATGGCTAGGGGGTGGTTTATTCATCAACTTGATGTTAAAAATGCTTTTTTACATGGTGATCTAAAGGAAACGGTCTATATGCATCAACCTCCTGGATTTGTTGACAAACGTTAACCTCATCATGTATGTTTGCTCCGAAAGGCACTGTATGGTCTTAAATAGGCTCCTCGTGCATGGTACCAACGTTTTGCTAATTTTTTTTATTACGCATGGGCTTTATTATTATTGCCAAAAGTGACACTTCTTTGTTCACCTTCCGTCGAGGCTCTACTATGGCATATTTGCTTTAATATGTTGATGATATTATCTTGTCTGATTTCTGGGTATCTCGGTAACTCGTACTCCTTCTTACATGCTCCTCTCACAGGAAAAATATGCTCGCGAAATTTTGGAACGGGTGGGCATGGCCAGTTGCAAACCAGTCCCCACTCCTGTTGAAGCAGGATCAAAGCTTAGTCTTAACTCTTGTCCACCTGTCTCTGATCCTACTCATTATCGCAGTCTTGCTGGGGCTCTCCGATATCTCACGTTTACTCGCCTTGATATTGCCTATGCGGTGCAGCAGATTTTTTTATTCATGCATGATCCTCGGGAACCTCATTATCGTGCCTTGCAACGCATCCTCCAGTATGTTCAGGGAACCATTGATCATGGGTTACATTTATATCCTTCTACTTCTACACGCTTGATTACATATACAGATGCTGATTGGGCTGGTTGTCCTGACACACGACGATATACCTCCAGTTATTGCTGTTTTTTGGGAGATAATCTAATCTCATGGTCTTCCAAACGTCAGCACATGTTATCCAAGTCTAGTGCTGAAGCGGAATATCGTGGGGTCGCATAGGGGTGAAAGTTCGGTGTACGGTTTGGATTATAGCAAACTCCAAATCCAAACCATATTATTTCGGTTTATGAATTTCCACTCCAATCCAAACCAATCTAAATTTCAGTCCAAACCAAAAAAAATTGGTGTTTGGGTTTTGGATCCAAACCAAAGCGAATTTCTAGTCATAATTAATTGTTTACCAGAAATTTAGAAAATTCGATCTTGAATCTTGGCATAATGCCTTACGTTCAAACTAGTTCAAAATTTATGTTCCACAATAACAAATTAGAAACAAAGAGAAGTTAAATATTAGGGCTACTAGTAGTAGTTTACATCATTCTTTAAAATAACACCAAGTTAGTTAGTTTAAAATTTCAATAATACTAGATAAGTGTTGAATCAATTGATTGAAGATCGATGTGTTAAGGAGTGAAAGAAATGACGCAAAAGAACAAGGACTGTAGAACAAATAATGAAAAAGAATAGTGACTTTGGGGGATTGAGGTATTTAGCTAGAGAAAGCAAAAAAAGGAATGAAGAACGAAATTAAAAAAGAAAGAACTACAAATGGCGAAAAATGAAAAATATAAGGAACATGGGATTTAAAGAGAGTCTAAAGGAGATTGAAATAGAGTCACTAACTCCATTTATATTTTTAGGGTTTTATTCATTTTTGGGCCTTAAGCCCTTGATATAATTTAGGCTTTTATACGGTTTGGTGTACGGTTTGGAGTTCGGTTTCTAGTTCTCCGCACCAACTCCAAACCGAACACCGAATTTTTAAAAAATTTAGCTCCAAACCGCACCAAAATTATAAAAAGACCAAACCATAATTTAAAAATGGTCTGGTGCGGTGTGGTTTTCGGTTTTAAACCGAATTAGTTTCACCCCTAGCGTCGCAAATGTTGTCTCTGAGGCATGTTGGCTCTGCAATCTTCTTCTTGAGTTGCATTGCCCACTTCGACAGGCTACTCTGGTTTACTATGATAATATCAGTGTTGTTTACTTATCCACGAACCCGGTTCAACACCAACGCACTAAACATGTTGAGTTAGACATCCATTTTGTTCGTGAAAAGGTGGCATTGGGGCAAGTTCGTGTACTCCATGTGCTCTCTCGGTACCAGTTTGCTGATATTTTTACAAAAGGCTTGTCCCGCGAGCTATTTTTAGATTTCAGATCTAGTCTTAGCGTCCGCCCTCCTCCCGCTATGACTGCGGGGGTGTGATAGAGAATATTGCAAAATATTTGAAGGATATAATTTTAAAGATTAGGATATATTTTTGTAAAGATTATATTTTGGAGATCTTAACTCCATCTCATTGTAACTAACCCTATATATATATATATATATTTGATGAATGGAAGGAACCCGAGGAAGGGGAGTTTTCTCAATCTAACTAGAGTATTAAGTGAGGAGTATCATCTTTTAATTTTAAAATTGCTTAGCATCCACTAGACCACTACTAATATAAAGTCCAAGTGTGGTTACATAAGTGATAAGTCTAAATTAGTTCGCACACATAAAAGTTCTAAGGCTCTGTTATGATCTTTTTGACTGAATTTTTTTTTATTATAGTTCAGTTCAATTCAACTCTTTTAAGTTTAGTTCTGCTCTATTCAGTTCAGTTTAGCTCTATTATTAATTATTATTACTAATATTACCATTACTACTATTTACTATATTTACTATTTACTATTACCGTTACCACCATTACCATCATCATCACCATCTGTCATTTTTTCATCAACATCACAATCTGTTCAATTAGTGTACCAAAGTTTTCATGCAATGTGACGTCTAGCTTTGTACATAGCTCTTTTATGATGTTCATTCAACATATCAAAATCTACTACTCCTTGAACGTTTGTGTTATGGTGAATGATCGGTATTCCAAGCGTTTGCATTCTAATGAAATTATGAAGTGTGAAAGTAGAAACAATAACTGTCATTTGATTTTTGAGTGTCATATGCGGCATATTATACAACAGTTTCCATCTTTTCTTTAACTAACCAAAAGAACAATGAACTTGTTAGCAACTTTTTAGCTTTGAATATTTGATTTTTGAGTGTCGTCTGCGGCATATTATACAACAGTTTCCATCTTTTCTTTAGCTAACCAAAAGAACATTCAACTTGTTAGCAACTTTTTAGCTCTGAATATGGAGACAAATATCTATTTATCTAGTAGTATTTGGGTATCATGAGTTGAATTTTTTTTCTTTTTAATACCAAAAGATAAAGTTGTCCAAAATTCAGTGATGCAGCCTAGAGACTTTGAAATGTTATTTACAATGGGTTTTGGCCCATTTTGCAAATAACCGATATATGAGGGAATTTAAAATAAAAATTATAAAGCGGGGATGGCTA
Source organism: Suaeda aralocaspica (assembly GCA_016808085.1). Lineage (NCBI taxonomy): Eukaryota > Viridiplantae > Streptophyta > Magnoliopsida > Caryophyllales > Amaranthaceae > Suaeda > Suaeda aralocaspica. The sequence continues at coordinate 828,068 of PYUH01000019.1, forward strand.
AATCTCGAGATTTATGCCCTGTTCTCCTCGTCTTATTTTTACTTATTTTCAGCAAAAATAAGTTTAGTTCAGCAAAAATAAGTTTAGATCAGCAAAAATAAGTTTAGATCAGCAAAAATAAGTTTAGATCAGCAAAAATAAGTTCAGTTAAAAAAAAAACAAAAATCTATATGTATTATGCAAATTAATTTGTACATGGATATTTATATGTGCACATCTTTTTAAATGAGAAATTATAGTATAAAAATAATAGAATATAATTTTAAAAATATTTAGGTAGCATTTTCGAAGAGAATATGTATTGTATGCAAATAATATGTAAAAAAAATATTTACATATGATTTTATATTTTTGATGGAAAATTGGAAATATATTATTTATATGAAAATAAATATATGTTAATATAAATATATGAAAATATTTTAATACATGGAAACTATATGATATTAAAAAGAAGATGATAAAATATTGTGCATTCCTTTGTCCATAAGATTCTTGAGATTTGAGGGAAAAAATCAGATTATATATAATTTAGAGATTATAATAAATCAATTATTTTCACCTAAATAAAATTCAATTATAGTATATAATTGCCCTATAATTTTTAATTAGTATAAAACAAATTCAGCAAAAATAAGTTCAGTTCAGCAAAAATAAGTTCAGATAAGCAAAAATAAGACGAGGAGAACAAGACCTTAGAACTGTTCTTTTGGATTGATATTTATGCCATTTCAATTCAGGTTTATTCAATTCTGTTCAGTCGTATCCATTATAATTACTACTTAGAGGTGACCATGAGTCGGGTTCGGGTCGACCTTGATGCTTCGCGTTGATCGAATTACTAATTTACTATATATATATATTTTTGTTTTAAAATTAACATCTCGAGTTATATATTTCAAAAAATTATAAAAATTATATGTTTGAAAAGTTTACATCGGAACTAATTAAACAAGATCCGACTAATTTTTCATTACACTAAGAGACCCACTCCTTATATAGTTATATACCCATCGAATCCCACATCTACCCATTTCTTGATTCTGAAACTAAACAAAGAATATAACTCCAAACCAAAACAATCCCCCAAAAAATAAAATCAAAAACCAAATTTAGCAAAAATATAATTGCATCAAAAAAAAAAAAACCAATTTTTACATCCAAATCTCCCAATAATCTCCGTCATATAAATCCTTCCAACTGGCGGAACCATCGCAAAACGACGAAGACGACGACGATACCTTAATTAATTAATTAATGATTGTGTTCATTCATAACCATTAATCTTTTTTAGAAGATATAGAGTATTTTTTTTCAAAAAAAAAAAAATAAATAAAAATGTTGCAAATATTTTTTGCAGTAGCATTTTCAGCAGTTCCTTTGACGCTATACATCCCACCAATCCGAAGCTTAAATCCGTTTGTTGATACAATGGAAGATGCTGTTCGTCAAACCGCTAGTTACGCGGTAAGAGCTTATCCTCGAATTCATACAGCTTTTCACCGCCTTTTTACTCTTATAATACGCCGTCTTCGTCCTTAAAATCTTTGGTTGCAATTGCCAATGCAATATGTTGAGATATTTTGTCCGCTACATATTACTCGCAACGTAACATTTCAGACAGAAAGATATTTGATGTCTCCCAGACATGTATTTTAAAATTAATTAAAATGTGTGTTTGGGATGATATGTTAAAAGTAATTGGAAGTATATTTTACCCAACCCTTCAACTGTATATACAGTAAAAAAATAATTTCTGTATTATTCAATCTACTACTAAATTGGATTTCTAAGTATTGCTTAGTTTTGGAGAGTTGTTTGGATTGTGGGGGTTTATGATTTTTTTTTTATTTATTTTTGGGTTGTTTTGATATAATTAAGTGGATAAATGGGTTTAATTTTGGTGGGAGAGTTGTATGATTGACGATATTAAAAGGGGTTTTTAAATATTATTTTCTAATTTTTAATGTACTGCCATTAAATTCTTTGTAAATTCTCCTATTATCGAAATTGTACTACTGATATATACTCGTAAGATTCGAGCAATAAAATTGAGCTTGTTTGTTTGGAGGTATAAATAATCTATTATTATGTTATGATTGCACATTTGTTGTTTTTAGTGTCATGGAAACATGTTTAATTTGTTACTCGTAGTTTACTAGTTTATCTTTTCAATCTATATTGTAAGGATACATTTATAACATATGTTGATCGTCAAAGATGATTCGATTAAGCTTGATTTATGTCGAAGCTTCATAATTTCATATAGATCAATTCAGTTTAGGTACGACTCAATCTGTGTCTATGATCTTACCAAATCAAAGCCGTGTATGTATGTGGATTATTCTGGCATTTCCAAATTACATTATTATTGCTTGCAATGTAGTGGCTGATTGAATAGTTCAGATTTTTTTTGGAAGTTAGACGAAGCCAAATAATGAACCGTCAACACATGTTAATGTTTGTACAGTTGTTCTAGTAATTGACTCATTGCGTTCTTTGTATGGTATGAGATTCCCTCCACTCTCATCCCCGCAAAAGCATAGATTCGGCCTCAAAGAAAAATATTCGTGATCTCGTGCATATTGCAATTTATCGGAACAAAAATCAACTAACTCTCCCAAAGTGTAACCAGCGGGGTACATAACTAGGTGTCACGCTGTCTACACATGCTAACAAGGGCAGAAAAGGTTGTTCATTTGATTTTAACAAGCAATAAGTAAGTAATCATAGATCTTAATTGAGCGAAAAAGAAAATGAGTCGACAAGCTAAGGTGCCATTGGATGTAACGATACAACCTTCGAACATAGAGCTGATCAGCTGAGATCTCCATACATGTTTAGTTGAACAAAACATCACTACGTCCTCCAAACATAGAGTCGGTCAGTTGAGATCTCTATTCATGTTTAGCTGTGCGAAACATCACTATGTCCTCCGAACATAGAGCTGATCAATTGAGATCTCTGTACATGTTTAGCATTGCAAAACATCACTATGTCCTCCCAGCCGATCATCTGAGATCTTCGTACATGTTTCAGTGTTTAGCTATACAAAACATCACTATATGTCAACTCGACTACATAACTTGATGTTGAAGTACTACTTGACTAGATTAGGGTTCAAAGTAACATTACCAATTAGTCTAAATCATCATAATGGAGTTTAGTGGGGTCTGATTGTCTGCCAAATCATGCTTTTATCTAAGAAATTGGTTGATTCTTTAGTACAAATTGCAATTAGACACTGGGCACTTGCTCACCTAATGAATGAATTCATTAGAATGATTTTATGATATGAAGATTAAAGAAATTACTGGTGGGTCTATTATACTTAATTAGTGTGATGGTGGTCCTTAATTGAATATACCAAAAGGTCTTCTTGACAAATTAGGATTAGCCACTTACAGTAACATCAATTGCCAATAAAAATATCTCTTCTACTATGTTAGACACTTCACAATTTGTAAGTGGTCATGTTACTCGTGCACTAATGTAAGTGGTCTATGCTCCGCATTGGCATCCCTGGGCGTTGAACAGCCAACTCAGAATTGGTACGGACAAGAGAAACCCGACTGTTTAATTAAAACAAAGCATTGGATGGTCCTTGCGGATGTTAATGCAATGTGATTTCTGCCCAGTGCTCTGAATCTCAAAGTGAAGAAATTCAATCAAGCGCGGGTAAATGGCGGGAATAACTATGACTCTCTTAAGGTAGCCAAATGCCTCGTCATCTGATTATTGACGCGCACGAATGGATTAACGAGATTCCCACTGTCCCTGTTTACTATTCAGCGAAACCATAACCAAGGGAACAAGCTTGGCAGAATCAGCGGGGAAAGAAGACCCTGTTGAGCTTGACTCTAGTCCGACTTTGTGAAATGACTTGACAGGTGTAGGATAAGTGGGAGCTTCGGCGCAAGCGAAATACCACTACTTTTAATGTTATTTTACTTACTCTATGAATCGGAGGCGAGGCATTGCCCCTCTTTTTAGACCTAAGGTCCGCTTCGGTGGGCCGATCCGGGTGGAGGACATTGTCAGGTGGGGAGTTTGGCTGGGGCGGTACATCTGTTAAAAGATAACGCAGGTGTCCTAAAATGATTTCAACGAGAACAGAAATCTCGTGTGGAACAGAAGGGTAGAAGCTCATTTGATTCTGATTTTCAATACGAATACGAACCGTGAAAGCGTGGCCTAACGATCCTGACCTTCGGAGTTTGAAGCTAGAGGTGTCAAAAAAGTTACCACAAGGAGAACTGGCTTGTGGTAGCCAAGCGTTCATAACGACGTTGCTTTTAGATCCTTCGATGTTGGCTCTTCCTATCATTGTGAAGCAGAATTCACCAAGTGTTAGATTGTTCACCCATCAATAAGAACATGAGCTGGGTTTAGACGACCGTCGTGAGATAGGTTAGTTTTACCCTACTGATGACAGTGTCGCAATGGTAATTCAACCTAGTACGAGAGAAACCGTTGATTCTCACAATTGATCACCGCGCTTGGTTGAAAAGCCAATGGCACGAAGCTACCGTGCGCTGGATTATGACAGAACGCCTCTAAGAGCCTGTTTACTTCAGCTTAAAATCAGTTCAGTTCAACTCAGTTCAGTTCTGTTCAATTCAGCTCTTATTTTATTTTGCTACTCATTAATCCTTCATAAAAAACTTTCAGTTCAGCTTAGTTCAGTTCAATTCAATTCAGTTGTTTTCAGCTGATGTAAACAGGCCCTAAGTTAGGATCCGGGCCAGAAGCGATGCATCCGCCCGCCGCCCGAAATCCGTTTGACAGTAGGGCCTTCACCCCCAAGGGCACGTGTTGTAGGCTAAGCCCTCACGCCAGATGCGTCGTGAGGGCCGCCTTGAAGTACAATTCCTACCGAGTGGCGGGTTGAATCCTTTGCAGACGACTTAAATACGCTACGGGGTATTGTAAGTGGCAGAGTGGCCTTGCTGCCTAGTAGGGACAGTCGTATACCTATCAAAAATAACCTATAACTCTAACTAATGTATACAGGGTAGTAGAGATCGAATCCACAGGGAAGCACGTAATTCTACTAACTCTAAAAAGCTATTCTGTCGTAAGGGGCCTTTGAATTTGGGATTGACTAATAAACTAATGACTACTAGAGAGGAAATTAAACACGAGAGAAATATATACTAAAAATCTAGGACTTCGGTTCACCACAGATCAACTAATGAATTGAACAACGATTAAGTAACAAACTATTGACTTCCTGAACTAAGGTACACTAATTCTCTCGAATTTAGTCTCCTTCAAAACTCCTCTAATGGCTCTCGCTCACTTAGACTCGTTTTGCCTATTGTCCATGTGGTCTATTTATAGTAAGCTTACCTCTCGGCATCGATTTCAACAATATATCAAACTATCAATCAAATCTGGCCACAATTTAATTGAAAGCAATAAAACCTGACAATAGGAATTCAGTAATATCAACAATTATACTAATTAATCATGAAACAACACATTATAAACGACCCATGGATCCCCTAATCCTAGAAAGGGAACTACTCACGCATGATTAAAATCACAAAAAATAAAATAACAATAAGAACTAAAATTAAAAACATGACTAAAGCAATTAAACTGATTAATATGAACAAAATAACTCAAAAACATAAACTAGGGCAAAAACAAGGTCTAGAAATAAACTACTACTAACAACTATAATTAAGAAACATAATCAAACTAATAAAAAGAATTAAAGTAAAGCCTGAAATTGGGATTGTATTGAATGAATGATTACGTTTTGACAAAGTAACTTTCTAGAGAGAAACTGAATGAAAAACCCTTAGGAGAAATAAAGTCTAATCTAAGGTAGTGTGTAAATGACCTAAAACAATAGCTATTTATACAAAAAGTACAAGACCCGAGCTAAAAAGGGAGAAAATGGGCTCCGGACAAACCGCCCGACCAACCGGGCGAATGTCGCTCGATCGAGCGCACGAAATGAGTGAATATGGCCCTTCGAAGCAATTCGCCTGACTGACCGTGCGAAATCCGCCCGATCGGGCGCGTTCAGTGTTTTCGTCCCAAATCTTCTTGAAAGTGCTAAGTAAATTCCGCCCGACCGCCCAGGCAAAATCCGCTCGACTGCCTGGGCTAAATGTCTTCTTCGCCTAAATCAAGTCAACTCGTCTTCTAGCTACTCCAGGCTTCATTATAGCTCCTTGAATGTCTCACTTCTATCCCATGGCTTCTAGTGTGTAGTTTTAACCCATATGATTGCCTCGGAAACAATGCAAAAAGTCACTAACAAGCTAAGCACGAACAACTCCATACAACCAAATGTTAGCCAAAATAGCTCCGAAGAGCATAGGTTAGAGTCAAAATAAACTACAAAAAGGGGGAAAAATACATAAATAAAATACACTTATCACTGCCACGATCCACTGAGATTCAGCCTTATGTCGCTTCGATTCGTCCCTCCCCCCTTTCACCCCCTAACCCCCTTTTCCCTTAAAAGTACTACATATTGCAAAAAGAGGCTGCCTGGGCGTCCAAATATTTTCTAAGTATGGACGGGATATGTCTACAACTGTGGAGGGTGCACGCATGCATGCATTAATCAGATCCCAGAAAAAGGACACACAACACATGATGCGAAAAGAGCCTGTCTGCCCTGGGTCAATAGCTCACCCCTTTCTCCCATCTCCTGTCGGAAAATTTGAACAGTACAAAAACAGGCTGCCTGTCCTCAACCACACTCATGACCAAGGGTTGTGAAGTCAGAAATCCTCGGTAAAGGGATCATAAGAGGAGTTTAGGGGCCGAAACCGTTCTTAGGGAGTGCTGTGGTAGTCCATACCACGTGGTAAAAATAAGGGGCGAAAAAGTAACGGGTCTTGAAACGGCCCCCCCTGAGGCCTGAAATAAAGGCTATTATTCACTATTTTTTGGGGTTCCGAATCCCGGGAAAAAAACCCGAAAATTGACCGGGGTTCCCGTGACGTAAAAATATGAACCCAAACCAAATGATTCGGGGTGAAAAGGTCATATGAGGGATTATAACAAGGCCTTAGACGGTTCCTTATGAGGCTGTTTTTCCCCTCTCTGGAAGATACCATAAGAGGGATCATAAGATGTGTTTAGGGATTGAAACCGTTATTAGGGAGTGTTGTGGTGGTCCATAGCACGTGGTAAAAAAAATGGGGCGAAAAAGTAACGGGTCTCGTGACGGCTCTTGTGGAGGCCTGAAACAAAGGCTATTATTCATTGATTTTTGGGGTTCTGGGTCTCGGAAAAAAAATCCCGTAAATCGACCCGGGTTCCCGTAAGGTAAAAATATGAACCCAAACCAAAGGGTTTGGGGTGAAAAGGTCATATGAGGGATTATAACAAGGCCTTAGACGATTCCCTATGAGGCTGTTATTTCCCCTCCCTGGAAGAGGTCATAATTAAGAGGGATCATAAGAGGTTTTTAGGGGCCGAAATCGATCTTAGGGAGTGATGTGGAGGTCCATAGAACATGGTAAAAAAACGGGGTGAAAAAGTGACGGGTCCTGGGACGGCCCCACCGGAGGCTTGAAATAAAGGCTACTATTCACTTTTTTTTTGAGGTTCCGAGGTCCTGGGAAAAAAAATCCCAAAAATTGATTGGGGTGTCCGTAAGGTAAAAATATGAACCCAGACAAAAGAATTCGGGGTGAAAAGGTCATATGAGGGATTATACCAAGGCCTTAGGTGGTTCCTTATGATGCTATTTTTCCCCTCTCTGGAAGATGCCATAAGAGGAACCATAAGATGTGTTTAGGGGCCGAAAACGTTCTTAGGGAGTGCTGTGGTGGTCCATAGCACGTGGTAAAAAAAAGGGGGCAAAAGGTAACGGGTCCCGAGACGGCTTTTGCGGAGGCCTGAAACAAAAGCTATTATTCACTGATTTTTGGGGTTCCGGGGTCTCTGAAAAAAAATCCCATAAATCGACCGAGGTCCCGTGAGGTAAAAATATGAACCCAGACCAAATGATTCAGGGTGAAAAGGTCATATGAGGGATTATAACAAGGCCTTAGGCGGTTCCTTATGAGGTTGTTTTTCCCCTCTTTGGAAGATGCCATAAGAGGGATCATAAAATGTGTTTAGGGGTTGAAACCGTTCTTAGGGAGTGCTATGGTGGTCCATAGCACGTGGTAAAAATAATGGGGCGAAAAAGTAACGGGTCCTAAGATGGCTCTTGGGAGGCCTGAAACAAAGGCTATTATTCGCTGATTTTTGGGGTTATGGGTCTCGGGAAAAAAATCCCGTAAATCGACCCGGGTTCCCCCGTAAGGTAAAAATATGAGCCCAGACCAAAGGATTCAGGGTGAGAAGATCATATGAGGGATTATAATAAGGCCTTAGACGGTTCCTTATGAGGCTGTTATTTCCCCTCCCTGGAAGAGGTCTTAAGAGGGATCATAAGAGGTTTTTAGGGGCCGAAATCGATCTTGGGGAGTGATGTGGAGGTCCATAGAACATGGTGAAAAAAATGGGGTGAAAAAGTGATGGGTACCATGTTATTATCTTTCTAGCCAATTTCGACTGTCTAGGGGTTTTCCCTTGATTTGAGAATTGACATGTAAAATTTTAGGCCAGGTCAGTATTCACTACCAAAACCTTTTTCATTTAAGATGGTACACATTAACTTCGGGCTTAATCCCCATCATTAATAGCCAAATAGGTTGTCGTAAAGGACTTGATTTTTGGTAACTCCATAAATATCAGCAACAATAAAAAGCATTTATGATGGAATCATGACGGGAAAATTACATTTACGACGCCCCTTTTTCTACGACGGGTTCACATTTTTACGACCACCCTTTTCTACGACGACCTTTATCTTAAAAAGAATGACTTATAGCCTTCGTTTTCAGTTTTTGGAGAGCATGCTAAGGCTTCCTCTTGTTTTCTCCTCAAATTTTGTTCACTTGCTTCTAATAACTTTAGGATGACCCACGATCGTTTATAGACTATAAAAAAACTTGTTATGTTTTCTCTTTAAAAAATTTACGAAATAAGACACTTGTCTTTTTCGTTATCTTAGGACCTTCTAATAACCTTCCAAACTTGAACAAATCTTCTGAGGGCCATCTGTCGAACAAGGGACGTCATGTAAAATTTCCGCCAATTAATTTTCATATGATTTTAGAACCTCCGAAAATTGTGAATTGTAAGTTCCGTTTTTAGATTTCAGAAAATGTCCCAAGCTTCATCTTGTTTCCTCCATGTATTTCTCGTCTCAATTTTTGGAGCTTGGTAATTGTTGATTTTTGGTGGAAAGATTGAGTCTTTAATGCTTAAATTGTGCATGTAGGTCAGTGAAGGAGACGATTATAAGAGTTGGGTATGGCTTGCCGATTCGATTGAAGACTGCCAACAAAATTTCACTTCCGAATTTCTTCTTATTTGTCCTCATAATTTGAGTGTATAATCTTGCACAATTTTGATTTTGGTTGTATTAATAAATCCTTTGATTTTAATTGAGTAACATTAGTTGTATAAAACGTTTTGATTTTAATTGAGTTAAATTAGTTGTATTATATTTTTCTAAAAAAAAATTATGAGGGAGAAGAATATGAAGAAATGAATATATATATATATGTATGTATGCACATATATATAACAGTGCATACATATATAAAAACCTAGTGAAGGAAAAAGAGTACATCACTTTCGTAATACGTTTTATGATATTACCTCATTAAAAACCTCACCAGGAAAACCCAATGTGGGACAAAACCATGGTTAAGGGAAAAAGAGTGCAACACGTATTTTCTCCCCCTAATGAATGCATAACTTGAGATCTTTTAGAATAATTAACCCAACGTCTTTGGTAGTAGCTTCGTACTTGAAGGCTGAAGCAGAATAAAATTCAACTCCTTGGTAGTTGATCCTTCCTTATTGGACTTCAATCTTCAACATGAGATATATTCATTTCTTCATACTCTTGAAAATAATACATATGTTGTGTTTATCATTACTTCATCTTTGTTAAATTGCCACAAATATTAAACTTATGCCTTCTTCTGGAAGTTATATAAAATAACTGTAAATAATTACATATTGATAATAATTTATGGCAACTTGTGATATAATCAACATCATTGTCTAATCTTATGTAAATTAGTAATTACATTTAAGTAATAATTATTTGTTTATGATTCTTCTGGACCATAAAAGGATTATCCTTATAATATCAAGTTCTCAAATGAACATAAGATTCTGATTAGCACTCACATACTCAAACTTCAGGTTGAGTGTTGTTAATTTAGTCTTAAACTCTTCAGGAGTTTGATAATAATGTCACCATTGTCCATTGAGGTGTTCAAAATATTTCGTATAGAACTTGAAGCACTAGATATTTGAATATGTCTTGTACAAGTTCTTCTGAAACTTTTATGCATAATTCACAACATGCTATTAAAACGCCTCCATCTGTATAATTTCATCACAAATATATTCTCATTGGAGTGTAAAATTTTTAGTGTAAATCTTCATACTATTGTAAACACATCTTACTATATAATGGTCAAAATTTTACGTATATTACAATTATTGTATAAAATTAGTACATATAATATGATGAGATGTGAAGTTTATATGAACAAAATTTTTGAGCATAAAACATATACTACGTATATAATGAGTGATACATCTAATCACTAATTGACACATGCAATGAATTATGCGTTTATCTACAACTCACACATGCACATAAATGTAAGACTAAAAAAATGCAAGACACTGTACAATGTGAATTTTAAAAATCTATTGCTGGACTTCTGGTCCTTGATGATCATCATTATTCACCTTTAGTTGGACTCCAAGTCCATGATTATCTCTGATCATTGTCAATATGTCGACATAAAAGTGGACTTTTATTTCAGATCCCTGTTCTCAAATCCACTACTTTTGCATATGCATATAATCCTCGGTTCCATCATATACCGGTATCACATTTTTCAAGATATAATTTGCATGCTATTTTACAATGATATCTGAATACATTTCCCATTGGTACCATTAGTCAATTATAACATCTTCGTTCTTATATCATAGGCCATCTGTTATAATTCAGATATCTATACCACTTCCGGGGCATACATTATGGCATTAATATACCATTACACTTTCAATAGTGTCAACTGCACTTTCTTGCCATATATTTCATATTTATTTTGGAACCGATCATACAACCTACACTTCAGGTGTAGTGATTCAAGTATTATTGGCAAGATTTATCTCAATGTATACACATAATATGACCAAAATGTATCTTTAACGGTATGTAACATGAGACATAACTGAATACAAATCAAACCATAGATGTGCAACATATCTTGATAATATATAGACAAAAGTTGGCAATAATATCTCAAATAGTCATTATAGGGATCATCACTTTATAATTTAATAATTTTGCCAACTTATCCCAATTCTTCTCCCCCTAAGTTGGTAAAATTTTCAAAAATAGGGGCATCATATTCTTAACAAACATAGTGTATGATTACATGTGCAAAAATATTTCACCTAATAGAAGATTTATTAACAAATTTCATCGCTTAGAAGAGATATATTCAACAAACTATTTGTCTCTTCTGGAGAACAATATTAATCCATTAAAACCATCTCTTCTCTAACTTATGATGTACATCATACATGTGTTTATAAATTCATCATAAATTGTTCTCTTCTAGAGATTAATGACAATGGGGAGACAATTATCGTGCAGTTGTCGGTTTATTCTTGTGTGCTGACATTCAACAGCCCCAATAAAAAATGATTGTTATATAAACATAATCATGACTTAGCTTATACGCATGTAACTCCACTCAATGGTGATCTTTTGGATTGCCAATGACTTTGATAATGAGTTTTAACTTACTCAACGTGTTAACATACAAGGTGGTTTGGTAAGCCTTTAGTCACATAATATAGAACAACATATAAGCTATTTTAGTGAACTTCTGGTCACTCATTGCATATCAATATCCAAAGTTGATCAAAAATAGATTTTCCTTTTCTTGAAATTTTCTTAAAAATCATAATCCAAATATAGCTCAATTTCAATGTTCGTTAATTATGTCTTGCCATTCAAAACATTTCACATATCTAACATGAGAGAGCGTCAGCACATTATTTCATATCAAATTGAAACTTCAGGTTTCCCTTACGGGTGATTATACTATACATTAAACCCGGATGGCCTAATTGAATTATCACATCCAATCACTTTCTAAATTCTGGTCAGTTTTCAAACAATAGTGATCACTTTATTATGCCTACTCCATGCATGGCCATGATGATTAATATGATGTGATATAAAAACACTAGCAAGTGTTTCTTTCTATACTTGGCAAGACTAATGCTTTATGCAACAATCATTATTCATACTCTGCTAGAGCATTGATTATTATTATCATGATACATGTTAATTAAGTTGGACATATTATACTCTTCTAGAGTATTTTATATAATCTTGGCACATATCGATTTTACTAAACATAAATATATTCTAATGAAAATTCATCATAACGTATCATTTTCTTTCATATTTAATGATAATTATGTTCATAACTCAATAGTTTACCACGTTTCAGGCTTATTCTATGTTCATGAGCAACTAGTGTTGTCCTTCTGCGACAACATTAATTTTAATTAGGGCACTTATGATTGATTTATAATCAATGACATTCTAAATCATTCATATCCATCTTCAGGATGGTATCATTATTCTAAACATTTAACTATCTTGTTGCCATCTCTATTGTATAAATCATTATATGTACCAAACTGACCATCAATGTATTTTATAACTCATGGAAAAAAAAAAACTATCTCCCCCTAATCCTTGCATATGGGGGCATGAAGTTAGTCCAACAACATGTAATCTCATATTCTTCTTAATCCATGAATTATTTAGGCACTGTTATGTATCATGTAAAGTAAATTGTTCATAAAACTCACATCTTTTTCTATTGCCCATATACATAAATCTTTATAATGATAATTCCAAAAATTATGGGCATAATGAATACATTCTTTAATCGAGTTTCACACAATATCATACTCGATTTCTTAAACTCATACAATTATTCCTTGCTAATAAAATAAATATTATGTATTCGTGTTTGCAATTCTTTTAAAACTTTGCATGAATTATAAACAATAAAGGAAACATGATTATTATTCTTTCGATTATACATTTTCTCATTTACTCATGGGAAATGAGTAAATCTAGTTATCTATGCATCATCAATACTCACTTATAGTTTGTTATCTTGAATATCTACCCAAAGATTGCATATCAACTTACTCAAATCTAAGCATAGTATAGAAACTTCAAACTGCCACTGCAGGAGTAAGAGGCCAACAAATTCTTCACATTATCCTCCTCTTGACAAATTCTAAACTCAAGACATTGAATGAGTGGCTGCTCTTCATCAGACACTCCATCAATCATTCATTCACACTTATATGATAAAATCACTTGAAGAATTTGAATGAGCGAGTTAATGAAATTAATAAGTAAATGTGCATGAGTAAGATAGACATATCTAGTGAATGAGTGATGAGTCTAGATACACCTCTAAGTGTTATAAAATAATAGCCCCTGAATTTACTCAATCAATTTAGACAAGACATAACTAATAAAGTCTAAATAGATTATCAAACAACTTAAGTTCTAGCCTAGTCTTGATATATCAGATGCAAGGGGACATGCAATGAGTAATTCCGGGAGTATATGCATTGGTGAGTGAGTGGGTAAGCGACTAATGGATTAATGTGGATGAGTGAATAAGCAATTAAGTTGATAATAAACGAAATGACTATCATACACACAAAACAACTATGTGAGTAAGTGAATAAATGAACATTCAAGTGAATTACCAATTGAGCAAATGATAGTTTACATGAAAGAGTGAATTAGCAACAGTGGATAATCAAATGAGCAGATGATGGAGAAATTACAAAATGTTAAAAACTATTACTAATTGAAAGAGTGAATTAAAAAGATAGCAGATGATCAAGTGAGCAAATGAGAAAGTGAATTAGTAAGTGAGTAGTATCAGTATTTGAAATTGATTCATAATCATACATTCATATGATGTGGTTCATACATTCGTATTGATACGACAAGTATCATTATGTGACAAAATGACACATTAAGCAAAATCTTAGCATTGAATAACCTTATAAAATATATTGAGTATTTGATAGCATACGTATTAAATTATCTCTATTTAATTGTATTAATGAAACAACTCATTGAGCAGAATCTTAGAATTGCCTACTGTCATCCATCATTGCACACATAGACACATAGTTGAATCGATACATACATAAAAGGGAAGTATTGTTTCTAGTGAATAAAGGATTGAAGAACTCCTGGGATTTAACTATGTGTCGATATAGCTATTAGTTATACTAAAACTACAACACAATATTCATGACAACACAAATTCCAGAATGATCAATAATAGATATTAGCTATTAGTTATGCTACAATCTCAAACTGAGACATATAAGTTTGTATGAACAAGCTACAAATGAGAAACACTTGAGACAATCAGAACCAAATACGGGGGTAGATGGTTTGATCATATAAGAGAAAAGCCAAATAACATACTAGTAATCGAAAAGTTGATCAAAAAAAAATATTGAATGTAAAAACCAATTATAGGGGTGGATGGTTTGATCATATAAGTTGATACTTTATTTTAATATATTTATATTTATGTAGAGCATTCTTCACAAGCGTCATCATGACGTAATTCATCATGAAATTTATATATTACATAATAGGGAAAAAGACCCTTACTTCTAGACAAAGATAAAAAAATAAAAACCCTAACCCTAACTCATTTAATTCAAACTTATTTTCCTTACGATAAAATCACGAAATCAAAGAACTAAAAGCCAGCAAAACAAATAACAAAGCAAAAGAAGACAAAATAACAAAATAACAACATAACACATTTAATTACTTTGAGTGTTTACTAAAATTAATGAATTGAATTCAAATTGAAGTAAAAGAAGACAACTTTAAAAGTGTGTTCAAAAGATAACAAAGCAACTCAATTAACTTGTAAACAAAATAACAATCAAATTTAAAACCAATAAAAATATCACAAACATAAAAAATTAATCACTTTCATGCAAAGCCACGGAATACCCACATGCCAAAAAGCTACAAAATTACTCATAATCATTCAAAATACAAAAACCCAATCAAGACTAAACAAGAACCAAATTTAAACATAAGTTGAGAACAACCCAACTTTATTTAGTGCTTATAAGTGATGAACTTCAACATAAGTTATGACTTATGCGTTGACAATACAGCTCCTTATAAACCTAAAAAAGAGTTTAGTGCTCCCCCTTTCGGAAAAGCACATTGACCTTTAAAGAGAAACTTTACAAAATTTGTTCAAGGAAATTGTTATTTTTTTGCTCATATTTTGGCTTGAACTTGTCATTCAGGGTTGTTTATGAGACTCAATTCCAATTTTTGGTGCAGCAAGAGTTTTTACAGGCCAGGATATATTTAGGTTAATGAACATATGAATAACACTGAGTAAATTTTACAAGGAACAGGCATCATTCAGAATTGAAAGTTAATAGATCTTAAGATCAGACTAGTGTTTCAATGACTCCCATTAAATTGCATATAACATAACAAAACAAAACAAACTAAAGTACTACTCTAAAATGTTATTACTAGAAAAGTCTACCAGATCAAAGATATCTAAACTTTTATAATCATTCAAATTATGAAATATGATTAATCACCATTTAGTCATTATTCCATCAGATAAATTCTAAGTAATCACAATAAATTTCTTGAAGGGTACTAATTGTAACAGTTTAAACCCCCTGAATTATTGTTTGAATGTCAACAATGAGATTTAGACTTACAGTGTTTCGTTTGCGCTCGGCATTGACAACAAATTCAAATAATGCAAAACCACGAAAAATGAGTAAAGCTCGTGCTGATAACGTGTTATAAACTAGGGTTTTTAGTAGAGAGTATTTGTGGGGAGAAGAATAGATCTGTTTTCATATTATTAAATCATAAGGGAGTACATACATATATATATATATAGACATGGGAAACAATTAGGGTTTCCTTAGAGAATTATACACCTAATATCTAGAATATACTAGAATAATCATAGGGGTATAATGGGCATCCACTAAATACATATATTATATAACAGTTGTATTAGATTGTTGGAGTTATATAATTTCTTTTGTCTTATTTTTATGTCGCATATCGAAATCAACAACATAATACTACCTACAAAGCATCATTTACTGATTTCCCTTTTTTAATTAATTGAGTGTCCACCAAAAATCGGTTGCTAAGATGGACTGATGATCGCTAAGTTTTGGTCGCAAATTGGTCGCTAGATCTACGACTGTTAATTTTTATCAGTCGCCAAAATTACTTTGCGACCAAGGTTATTACGACCGAGAAAAAATAGGTCTCCGTGGTCGCTAAACTTATTTTCACGATTTAGCGACCAAACTAATTTTTGCCAAACTGAATGAACTTATTTATACTGAATTCATTTTTACTAAAAATAAGCCAAAAAAAAAATTAGGAGAACATGGTTTAAGAAACCACAAGTGAAAATATTTCAAGGATGTATGACTTGAGCCGGTTAGAACTTGAAGTAATCCATATTTCGATTCTACCGCCTTAAAATTCCATTGCAAACACACAATTCGATGAATGGGGAAAACATAATAGGATTTGATTATCGGAATTCCGACGATGAAAGGGGTGGTGACTTTTGGAGGGTGGCTGGGTATAGTACTTTGAGGGTGGGGGGAAGGGTGGCTAGGTATGTACTTCGAGGGTGAGGAGTGGGTTTTCGAGGGGGGGGGGGGGGGGGGGGGAGAGAGAGCTAAGGCCTATTGAAGGACGAGGAGAGGTGGCAGGGATGGGGCCCGGGGGACAGGCAATAAGGGTAGGTGAACTGCGTGGTAGGGTGTCTGAGTGGTGGGGGCTTCATGGCTGCCAAATGTGGTGGTTGTTGGTTTTTAAAATATATACTGATTTAATTTTTTAAATAATTGGACTAGATAGCTAGAGGATAAATAGAGGACCAATTAAATGAAATTAACCTATACGTACTCACATAAATAGTAACATCAGATTGTAATGAAATTTATTAAAATTGAAATTAATTTAAGCCGATAAAAGAAGATTTTTCCATTAATTTTGTCTAGAGTAACAAAGATACGGAGTACTTAAAAATGCATTGAGAACATCTCAGGCAATTTTTAAAATTAAGAGGACCATATTATGCGGGAAATTAATTTTCTTTGAAAAACTATGAAAGCAAGAAATTGTATGAACCACCTCAAGGAAAGAAAAATGGTGGTTTACAAATATCCGCAACATTAAAACGGTGTAGTATCGACGTAAAAGTGACATCAATCAAAACGTCTTTAATTATCGTCGCTTCGTCTCACAAGGTTAGCCAATTTTTCTGCAATTTTTTTTTCAATTTTTTGCTAATTATTTTCAGTAATTTCACTTCTTCAACAAATTTTATTTATATAAAATCCGAAATTCCAGTGTTTATGTGTTTTCTTCATTTTTTGTGCAATTTCCCCAGTATTTGATTGTGTAATTAGGGATTTAGGGTTTCCGAAAAACCTTTTAATTGGTACTCAAATTGCCCAATTACTTGTGTGATTTTGAGATTGTGTTTAATTTGTCAATATTATGAATTTATATTGGCAATTCTGTTATTTTAATTTCTGGGTTTATTAATTGGATCAAAATTTCAACTTTTTAATTTTAATTTAATTTAATTTAATTTTTTTCTTCTTTTTTTGCTCATAATTCGAAAATCTTATGCTTGTGATAAGTCTTACATTGAAGAAGAACAATAACAATGATTAATTGCTTGTTAAAGAGGCAAAATTGGTTGTGAATTTGAAATTATAGTTGATATATTTGTATGTATTTTTAGAATTTTGAATTAGAGAAGAAAAAGATATTAAAAAAATAAAAACATAATCTTGAAAATTGGGGTATTAGTTGATAATTGACACCCCTTGCTTCAGTGTAGGTCCGCCATTTGAGTATACTCAGTATAGACTCATTAAGGCGGGGGTGGAAAATGCGTTGCGAGTAGTTGAGTTGTTAGTTTAACTGTCTAAGGTTAGGGTTTGAGTATTTAATAATGCTGCAATCAGAAAAATGGATTGAGATAGTTGAGAATCAGTACTAGTTTTCGGCTTTTCGCTATCAAGTACTCTATATATTGTAATGAATCCCAATTAGTGAAACTGGATGTGTGTTCAATTTCAGCAGAAAATCAATTGTTGGGCTAGTGCTTAATTATTAATTATATGGAAGGAGAAGAGTCTGTTTCTACGCTTCCATGGAGTTGGGTCATTGAAGCCCTAGCGAAATCTGAACTTGTGGATGTAAAGGTTTTATATGGTGAGATATGTGAATTGTTTATCGAAGTTTTAAGTTTGTTTGGAGGTATGGGAAAACTAACTTATTCGTCTGTTGTTTTTAGAGTTGGTTTCGAAGGCGCCGCCATTAATAGGTGACTCGGGGAAACGAGCAAGGGAAGCTGCTGCATTGAGGTGCTTGGAGGGGCTCTTCAGTCCTTCCGATGTGTCAAGTGAAAATTGTGATATATCAGAAATTGTAATTGATCCAACAGAAAGCTGTGAAAGCACCCTTCAGCGCATTCTAAGTGAGGTAACTAATTGTAACATGTAATTTAGTGGTTGTCCATTGTTGTTGTATAGATTTTAACATATTGAGTTTACTGGCTGAATAACAATATTGTCGTGATCATTTGCACATTATCTTGGTTGGCTTCTTACTGTTTTCATCACACAGACGTCAGGTCCAAAAGGTGCTTCAGCTGAGTTGAAGAGGGTTATCCAATCTTTTGTCAAGCACAAGAAAGCTAGTTTGTCGAAATCCACTTTGGAATTTGTAAGCTGTGTTTTTTCTTGGTTTCCTGTTTGATTTCGTATGAAGTGTAAACCTATTGATGATTTATTTTGGCATGTCAATTTTTTATTTATTTTTGTATATATCTCCTCGGTGAGCAGTTAAAGGATATTATTCCAGAAGACACCCATCCACTTGCTGCAACTTTGAGGGAATTGGGTGGATTTGTTGTTCGAGATCAATGTGTGTTAAATGTTCCCTTTGATGGTGGTGACCCAACTTCCCCTCCTTTAAGGAGCGATGAGGATGATCATGTTGATAAAACCATGTTAGCAGAAGAAAGTGGATATTTTTTAAGATCTGGTATTGACAATCAACCAGTTGAAGCATATCCAAATGAAGCCTGTAGAGGTTCTATAAGCAATCAACATACTGATAAACATGTGCTAGAGATTGGTGCCATCTCACATGACATGGATCATCAGTGTCCCCCAGGAAAGAAGTGTAAAATAGGCAAGGAGTATGACAATCAGGCTATGCAAGAAGATTTAGTTCCTGTTGGTAGCAATCAAATGTGTAATGGCGCAGGTAATGGACCCAATCATGTTAGATTTCATGATGGGAAATCTCATATATATGTTGATGGGCATGACAAAAAATATATGGAAAATAATGATGAACAACAGATTTCACCTAATAATGGTGATCAGTGTCGTGAGGAGATTAATCTTGCCATGAAAAAGCCTAACCTTTTGAGTTCTCAGTGTGAGGTCCTTGGAGCCCCCTTTGCAAATATAGATACAGAGCCAAACCTTTGTATGAAATGCAGTAAAGAAGACAATTTGTTATCTTGTAGTGCTAGTAGCTGCCCATTGTTGTTTCATGAGAGCTGTTTAGGTAGCTCGGCCAGTTTAGATGATCAAGGTAACTTTTACTGTCCTTTTTGTGCATATTCTCGTGCAATATCTGAATATGTGAAAGCCAAGAAAAAGGTTTCTTTAAGAAGGAAAGAGCTTTCCCTATTCATTGGAGGAAAAGCTGGTGATCAGCTTGAACATGATGGCGATTCATCATCAAGGGATGATGTCAACCAAGACAAAAATGGTGAAAGAAGAGCTGAAGCGGAGAATGATGCTACTGGCAGACATAAGGATAGCGATGAGTCATCTAAGGATGATGCCAATCGAATTAAAAATAAAAATGGTGAAAAGAGAGCTAGAGTGGAGAAAGGTGCTAATGACAGACTTAAAGATGGCGATGAGTCATCTAAAGATGATGCCAATCGAGTTAGAAATAAGAATAATGAAAAGAGAGCTAGAGTGGAGAAAGGTGCTAATGACAGACATCAAGATGGTGATAAAACAGCTGAATTGAGGGAATGTGCTACTGTTGTAGCTCAAGTTGCTAAGCCTCCTCTGAGCAGTTTGAGAAGCAAACAGGTAGAATGTTCACACTCATCTGCCTACATGGGTGTTAATGGATTTGTAATTTCTGCACAAAGACATTTTTCTGTAAAAAGCAGAGAAGGTGCTGAACTAGTTATTCAACTTTCAACGGACCCATGTCAAATCTGGAGCCATAGACAGTATGATGGTGTCAACCTCTCTAGTGATAATGAGCTGCTAAATCATAGAAAATCCACCAAGTGTAAAATTACGGAGCTTCATGGAGATACTTCCTCTGAATCAATTAGTAATTCAGATGAACTGCGACAAGACAGCAGGAACAATGATGTCAGTTGCTTGCAATTCCCTAAACCTTTAAGGTAAGAAGCAAATGCACTATACTTTTTTAGTTTCTTTCCATAGAAATAAAAAAAAATCTAGTTCTTTAGGAAGTATTTGGTGTTGTTTCAAATTCAATCAGATGGTTTATACCTGCCATTTGGTGTGCTGAAAGCTTTAAACTAAACCATTTTTGTCACTGTTATTTGGTGATTGCTTTGATTCTTCCTACCTTGTTATTTTTAGTGGTATTAACTCAATTGTGAGCTCACTCTATATGCTTTTTTGGTGGTCTAAGGTATTTATTTATATTTTGTCTCTTCAAAGTAGCTCTGAAGCCTCTGACTCGGTAAAAAGTCTTGTTTTTTTTGTGTTTTGCATCCCAAATATATTCTCCATTCTCCCATGTTGGTTTGCTTAGTGGTTACTACTCTGTTAGTGCCTGTTTAGCAAAATAATGGGTTTTCCTAGCAATGTAGCTTATGGTTAAGTTTATTGCATATTTAATCTTGTTGTATGATGTCTTTTAAATCACTCTGTAGGGTTCTGGGTTTGTCCTTCACTGTAGTCTTGAGTGGTTATTGTTGCAGAGAGCATATATGTTGGCCTTTGTAGATCCAAATGAACACTTGATGGTGATGTTTTAGTGTTTTAGTGTGGGGTATTCGGAAACTTTGGAGAATGTTTCTGCTTGGCTTTATATTGATTGAAGATTAATAGATAATGAAGTAATGTTATTTTGGTCTATAATTGCATCAAAATGATGTCAATCATTGTGTTTGAATGTCTACCCTTTTTCCGACACGATGGAATGCTGAAGTCAAAAAAATTATTGTGTTCTTTACATTTATAATGTTGTGTATACTTCATCTGTATCTGCATTTCTTATAATAGTGTGAATGTGTGATTGTGTGATTAGTGTCATTGTAATCTGCTATTGGTCAAATGCCCAACTGAATGATACCTGTTATTAAGGTAACCTTGAATAAATAGATATGTTTTTTAATTTGCAGGACGATGCCGAGCAGCCCACAAGGTAGACGAAAGAAGATCCCATGGACACCAGAGGAGGAAGCAATGTTGAAGGTACTTAACTACTTTATTGTGTGGAGTTTTTTCACAAGTGTATCTTCATCTTGATTCTTGATGCTACTTGTTTGAATCATTTGATTTGATAACTTTTGCTCTTTTTGACGTAACTTGTACAATACATGTTTTGCCCCACCAGCTAGTAACCAGTTGTCCACTCTATCTGCCTCTATCATTATATTGAATTATGTAGGATGTTCCACTGAATCATATGAATGTATTTTCATTATCTATTGAATGTTAGTTCAAAGTTTGTCTAGCTAAGCAGTAGTTTTTATTTTTTACTAGTATTTTTGATTTCATGTGCTGTCAAAATTTGGATGGAAGAACAGCACCATTGCAGCTACAGCCCTTGTTAGGAGCTGCTGGGAAAAATAAATAATTTCTCTTGTTCTTTGCTTACTGATTTGTTATCAACTTATAATATGGGATGGTCATGTTTAAGCTTCTCAACTTGAGTCATGGACTCATGGTACAACACGATGCACTTACAATTACCTGTAGCATTTGCACCTCATGTTATCTGTTCTTTTTCTTGCAGAAAGGAGTAGAAAAGTTTGCTCAACAGGACCAAACCATCCCGTGGAAATGTATTTTGGAATACGGAGGTTCTGTGTTCCAGAAGGGACGAACGCCTGTGGACCTCAAGGATAAATGGAGGAATATGACGCGTGGATCAAGCCCCAGAGTAAAGTGACATTGCCTTCTTGTAAATAGCCAGCTTTCTTTATACGGAGTAGTATGTAGCAAATTAGAATGCTCTAAGGCCTTTATA
Source organism: Suaeda aralocaspica (assembly GCA_016808085.1). NCBI lineage: Eukaryota > Viridiplantae > Streptophyta > Magnoliopsida > Caryophyllales > Amaranthaceae > Suaeda > Suaeda aralocaspica. The sequence goes on from PYUH01000019.1 coordinate 850,587, forward strand.
CGGAGTTTGAAAATCTTCCGTATATATAGATGTCGAAGATCATCCGTAGTATATTAGCTGTCTTTTTGTATATTAACTTAGGCCTTTCTTAGGATTAGGACAGCTAGTGTCACTTGAACATGCTGTTTTAACTCCCTTACCATGAAGCTGTTAATGATGTAATCATCTTTTTGCAAATTAAGGTTACCATGTCATCTCTCTTGCTGTTCTGTGAATTCTAACTTTCAGGAATTACCATTGCATTATGAATCATGTATGATCTATCTTTTCCTGAGAACTCGTAAGCATTCTTTTGGCCGCGAACAGCCAGATGCCATTGCAAGTCGTACTCATCTCATTTAGGGCTTGCTGGCTAATAACTTGTATGTAATATCCGGTAACTTATCTCATTTGACAATTTTAGTTTCAGAATCAAAAATTTTAAACTAATGGAACTTATTTTCTTCAATCAAGCATTTTCAACTGCATTTATATACTTACCTTGTCTTTCAAAATGAAAGTCCATTCAATAGTTATTGTACATGGTTTTGGGAGTTTAGGAGACTAAAGAAAAGGGAGTAAAGGCTCCTTTGAATTTGGAATTTAGTATTAAATGGTTGTGAAAGCGGTGCAATCCAATGCAATGCAATGCAGCAGGAGACTTGTGATTCGAATCCTTCATGTCTAACAGAACTTGCTCTATAGTAGTAGTGTAGTCTATGCCACTTGCACATACATTATATTTTTGCTGTGCAAATTGAGAACCCGGTACTCCTTCCGACTCTAAAAGATTGCTTCATTTGACTTTTCGTACTAATAAAGATGCATCTTAAATTATTACAATATTTCTTTTCCGACATGTAAAATTTTTATATATTTGCTGTTAAATATATAATATACATTGAAACGCACCATTTAAGATCCTAGATAAATTACTCTTGTAAATTTATAAAGATTCGTTTTCAAAATTTTACAATTTTAAAAAGAAAAAAAGCAAGATATCAAGGACTACTATGTACTAATTATAAGTACTCAGTTCTCTATTTGTAACGTCTTCCTATATCTCATACGTATTATATTTCAATTTGCAGTTTGATTTTCATGAATTATATAAATATACCGAGTAGTTTAATGTTCAATGATTAATAATAAATCATGGAAAAATTACATTAAAAAAATTGACATCTGAAGTGATAACTTTTTTTTGTTCCTAATAACCATGGTTTGTTAAAATAAAAAATGAAATTCAACCAAAAAAATTAAATGTAATGTGAAGGAAGTATTCCAAAAGTGTTACAACTTACAAATGAAAGAAGTGAATAATCTTTTGTCTTAAAAGCTAATTAATGGGTCCCATATATTTTTTATCTTTTGACCAAAAATCATCGTGTTGTGATATAGAGCAATAGGAGGAGAGGAAGGCATGGGATAAAGGTGAGTAGCTAAGATGGTAAGATGGTAGGAGAACATGTGAATTTCTACTCGTGAAAGTTAAAAATATTGGTTATGTACATGTACTAGCTAGTAAAACGATTTACAACAATAGATAAGAATCCTAGGGAGGGTTATAAAGATTATGGAGCGTACGTATAGATCTTCTATTGGTTTTATGTTGGTATCGATTTCAGATCGATGTCGGTATTGCCCTAAGCTCCGCCCCTTGAGGCGTTGATCCATCCTCGATTATTGATGCATGAAAGCTTGGGAATGAAGGAAGGATAAGTAAATACGAGGTTTAGTACAAGCAAATTTTAAAAAGCATAGTAAATTCATCAAATTCAAGTTTTAGATGTTTTAATGTTTCATAAGGTCTGATTAAAAATAAAGTAAAATAAAAAGTTGTGGAAGTTGAAACTCTTTTTCATTTAATTAGTTGAATTATTCTATTAAGGATTCTATTAGCAATTTTTAGCGGTTAACAGTCATAACAGAAGTAATCAATTATAAGACAAAGGTTTCGATTGATTGATTTATGAAAAATTGTTGTTAGAAAATGAGACCAAGCCGGGAAAGCTCTATATATAATTGATATTAAGGTATTGCAACCTTAAATGTTAAATATTTTATTATAGCACCAAACACAAAAAATAAAAAAATAACTACAAAAAAAAAATATAAAGTATCTTAAGAACCTGATTTTCTACACTTAGTGAAATCTAACAAGGTATCACCGGTGATATAATACCCGGAGTATATAAGTTTGTGAGGATGTCGACTCTGGTAGTTTAGTTGTACTTGTACAGTGTGACAGTGTCATTACTCCAAAAAAAATTTACCTACTCTTTGGCCAAAATCTAATTCCCGTGGAAAAAGCAAAAATGGGATGATCTACAATTACACTAAAGATTTAGTAACGGTCACATGGGCTTTGGACTCAAATTCTCAAAACGTGACAGCATTTAAAAGTCCACTTTACGCAATTCCTCCTACATAAACCCGCGCCTTTTAATTCTCAAACCAAACATAGCATTTTCACACTAACTAAAACAAACACTTCACTCAACACAAACTCCAACTCTTTTACTACAAACTAATAATGGAGAACTTGATGAAGAAATCATCAATGTCAAAACCATGGAAGAAAGGTCCGGCTCGAGGAAAAGGCGGACCACAAAATGCTACGTGCACGTATCGAGGGGTTCGACAAAGAACATGGGGAAAATGGGTGGCTGAAATTAGAGAGCCTAAGAAAAGAAGCAGACTTTGGTTGGGATCTTTTGCTACTGCTGAAGAAGCTGCCTTGGCTTATGATGAAGCCGCAAGGCGCCTTTATGGTCCGGATGCTTACCTTAACCTTCCTCATCTTAGGTGCTCTTTCAATCCTCTCATCAAACCACCAAAATTTCGATGCTTTCCTTCAAACAACAACTTCATGTCCATGTTCTCTTCTTCAAGTTCACCTAAGACATCATTGCTAAACATTAATGTACAACCAAGTGTTCATACAATTCATCAAAGGCTTCAACAATTCAACAAGAATAACAATAATAATAATGTTGGTTCTTCTTTGACTGATCATAAGCGCGAACCTACTAAGCTCACAAGGGTGGTTGAAAGATATACGGAGGAGAAGAGTTGGGAGAAGCAGCCTCAAATTGATTTACACGAGTTTTTGGAGCAAATGGGAGTTATTAAGGAAACTAATTACTCATGTTACAATAAAAATGATGATGTTAATGTGTGTAAAAGTAGTGATAATGATGAGGTTAATAAGGAGAAGATTATAGAGGATGATTATTCAAATGAATGGGATGAATTAGTTGATATTTTGAGAGGAGATGACTTTCAACAAGGCGAATCAAGTAGTTTTCGAGATTATACAACCATAGAAGAAGAGCTAACTACTTACCCTCCTACTATTTGGGACTTTTGAATTAACAAGGGATTTTTTTTGTTTTACAGAGTTATTTAGTTTCACAACCATTGGAGTTTATACATCTAAAATAGTTTCTAGGGTTCAACAGTTACTTGGGATACAATGTAGCTAAGATTAATTTGTCTCTTTCGAGAATAAATGTTAGATTTCGAAAATTGTCAGTTGAACTCTCTATTTACGCTCGTTTTCCTTAGTGCTTGACATTTATACAAGAAAGCAATATGATACAAAGCTCCTTTTCTGCCTTATCCTTCAAATTGATTTTAGATACTTGTCAAAGTATCCTAATGAAAGTGAAAGAGATAGCAATCCAACAAACTTTTCCTCAACAATGTTAGATGAGCTTTGGAAAAAGAAATCTGACATTAATTGCAAATTGTACTTGATTGTACTCAAGTAGGAACATAGGAGAGTAAGATAGCACACATTGTTTACTCTGAAATCATATAGCAGAACATTAGATTAACAAATTTTGTGTTCATACATCCCAGCGCACCCTCCAACAGATCAAGATCCAACTAGAAAGAATCAAATCCAGTTTTACATAAGAAATGTTTATGTCGACTCGAAAAGTTTGTAGCATGAAAATTCAACATTTCAGCCAATGGTTTGAAGGCGACTGCACTGCCTGCATGTTACTAGTGCAACCCCCGTAACTGTGATAGCTGACTAGCTGTAACATGTAGACACGTCTCCCCGTCCTGGAAAAGCTGAGTAGATCTTGCAAGCTTTAGAATGCTCCAACGCTGTTTTCTTCAATCTTCATTGTTGCATTGATGCTTTTCGTACCCAAATCTTTGTTAAAGAAGCACACCACTTGCTTAAGCAGTAAAGTTGTTCAAGTTCCTTGTTTAATTTTGGCTTACTCATTTCCATATTCAGAAGCACTCAAATACTCACCATTCTCCTCAAAATATTCAATCAACCTCTTTAAAAACTGATCACTACTAACAGTTTCAGTGTCACAAATCAGACAACATTGCCTCCTTGCACGAGTCACAGCCACATTCATCCTCCTGCGATCGCTCAAAAAGCCCACCTGAATAATCAACAAGTGATGATCAGACTATCATAGCCAGGACAAACTTTCAAGTAAATCTGAGCTTATCATTAGAAGAAATAAATCTACTCGTACATAAAAACTTTTGCTGTACTCCAAAATAGAATGAATAATAATTACCTCTTTCTTTGAGTTTGATCTGACCATTGATATAATAATAGCTTCTTTCTCCCGGCCTTGGAAGCCATCAACTGTTGAAATTTCCACCTCCTTTAACTTATCCACGCTACTCCTCAACATCTTCAACGCCACAACCTGTAACAAGAGTAACATTGGCATGTCAGCATTTCTATGGAGAACTAGTTCCTTTATAAAACAATTAGACAGATAAAAAACTGTTTACTATTTTCACACCTGTGCACTGTAAGGTGTGATTATTCCGATATTAGAAGCCTGAACTCCACTTTCAACAAGTCTTTTGGCATGAGCTATTGCAACCTCTGCTTCGCCATCATTTAGTGTGCTGTCCTCTTCATCTTTCTTTTCTTCCATGTCACAACTGCATTTAAAAAATAGATTACAAGAAAAAACTGAAAGTAGCTACCATGATAAAACAGTGGCTTTTCTATCGAAGATTATTATTGTTCAGCACATTGGTAGATACAGGTATATCCACTGATAAGATTTAGTAGAGCTTTCCTTGGGTACCAGACATACGACATAATTATATGACCTACCTATCTTTACTTTTCTCCCATACGAATTTATGATGATCAATAATCTCTAATTGACAAAAGCCACATGAATTAAAAAAAAAAAAAAAAAAAAAAAAAAAAAAAAAAAAAAAA
>PYUH01000019.1:855814-887073 GCA_016808085.1 Suaeda aralocaspica
ACTGTACAATGCATACAGAATGTTTCACCTGCTATATCAACGAGCAGAAGTGTTGGTTCAGTTGAAGGAGTTTTCTTCACGTCTTCCAAATCATAAAGCATATGTGAAGCTACACTAGAATGGGCTTCTATCTGCACAGAACAATAATTCTAACAAAAGGAAACTTAACCAATGCTTGCCGATGCAAGGCTGTAATTTCAAATACTGCAAAGCAATCAGCGTTAAACAGATTAGTACCTTGCGTCATAGAGCTCTTTAGATGACCAATCCATAATAAGTTCATGCATTCGATATTGAACAGTGAGCATTGACATAATGTCATTCCCATACAAGTCTGCAAGACGTTCAAATAAGGTTCTCCCTAGACCCTTTTTTTCAGCTTCAACATTTGGATCGTGGGTGGAAGCTGAAGATGATCTCCAGCTAGAATACATCTGGACCCCTGAAACACAACATAGATATAAATTTAAGACTATTTTTACAGGTAAACACTCTCTGCCTAACCCCCACACCCCATCTCTGAAAAAAATAAGGAAAGGCACAAAGGCAAGAAAATGACATGCACGAAATCGGCATATATATTGGCAGCGAAGTTTCAACTTCAGAAGTTTTCTTCTTAAACAAATTACAATGCAAAGGCAAAGCATTAACAGTCAGCAAGAGCAGTAGAGCGCTACCTTCAATTCAAAGACCATTAAAGTTTCAAAGTACACACTGTTATCAAGTTAGTCTGTTAAATTTAGTTTCATTAGTTCCAAAACTATATATATCTTCTCCAAGAGAGTTTTCACTACTGCTTTAAAATGTCCAAAAAACATCTCAAATTATTCACCTTCAACGATTGATAAATAATCTTGATTAGCCAAAACATAAATAAGAAAACAAGTGCACTGGTCACACAGCCATCTATAATCTAATTAACAAAAGAAAAGGTCAAATTTATTTTGATAAAACTGAGAGCACAATAGCTAGTAGCAATCAAGGCACCCAGCAGCACAATAAATCATGAATTCATGACATGCAACTTTTTTTGTGGTAGAGAATCCTATCAATCAGAGAGGGCACCTATGAACAGTTACTTCAAAAGAGCTATCCAACATGCAATTTGAGTGCCTGTGCAGCTTCATCAATAATCACCAGATCAAAAGTACTTCTGTCAAGCTTTTAGTCAATGCTCCGGTTTTAAGTCGTCAATATGACATCTGCATTTTAGAACATCAGTCACAGCCAGCTGTTGTCGTTTGCGCTCTTCCTTGAAAGCATACGAAGCTCCTTCATGATTTCCCTCTGGTATTTTTATCTTTAGCCTTCAGCAGTTTGTGTTTATGCCTGAATTTTACCTGATGACTTAACTACAATGGATAATGGCATGCCCTTTTAAATGGATTGAAGTATCCCACGTTGTGCATACTGGACTAAATGATAGCTCCAACCAAATTCAAAAGTTTACCTTTTTTCTTTGCGAATGTCGTTGGCCCGAGTTGTTGTCACCCGTAGCACCCTAAGAGTAAATAATCTCCGTCACCATGGTGGAAGGGAATAAAGTATCATAGTCGCTAAAAATGCACAAACTAGTGTGCCACTAGAGACAGAAGTGGCAAGGAGGGATATGATAGCCGAATTTTTTCAAACAAGATTTAATGCTAACAACACCACAAAGGCTCAAGTAGGAGTTCCCCTTTTGTTACTTGAGACATCGATTCGAAAAACAGTTACTTTCCTTCTAGAAACACTTGTCCCCTTGGTAGCGTGTATCTCACATCACATAATATGGAGTAATATTACAGTAGTAATAGTGATAGTGCTGTCTGTATACTAAATTGTTAGTCCTAAATGGTATTAATTTCCGATAGTATTGGTTAATTACGGTGTTTTATTGGGGGGAGTGCGGTGGGTGATCCAACTTAAGAATCCTGATCTAAGTATGTGATGAATGATGATAGAGGTTCATTTCTGAATGTTATTCACCACTTCTTTTTTTGGTGTTACTAACAGCCTTTAGAGGTGGGGGGGAAAGGAGTTAAGTGCGCACGCACTACAAGCTTCTTTCAACTGGATAACCCTTAAAGAGAAGGAAAACTCGTCCATTAGGGATCTAGTCATTTTTGCCTGTTTAGGACTTGTCGCGAAGGTGCACAAGTGAGATATCTATGTCAATTTTGCTTCATAGTTTGCAATAACTTGGGTGATTAGAAATTTATAATCTTTATGTAGTACTTACACATTTTCTTGCAAAATGAAATTGAGAGTAAGAGCATACCTCATGAAAACCTCTGCATTCCGACTTCGGAGGGGATATATCTAGAAATAAAAAATATCAAAATGTCATTGCAGAGGTCGTCATATAATGGACTCACCTGTGCATCCAGGGCACTCCCATACTGAGGCAACAAGCGTGCAGGATGACCACTCTCACAATTCACCCTAATCAAAGAAAAAGCACACTTAATGGCATCATACTCCAAACCCAATGGTCAGACATAGTACAACAACAAAGTACACTAATGATTTTCTAACTCCTTTTTCATCATGAAGGTAAAAGTAGATTACAGCTACATCTACTCTATCCCATATCACCAAAAAAATCCCATCTTCAAATTACTTCTATAGTTTAGTCTTCCCATCACATCATATTTCCCACCACCAGAACTTTTCAGGAAACATGCTGTAATGAATTAGGTGTTAGGCCAGTGGGTAATTTAGGTATTTTGCAATAAGTTGGGAGTTTCTAGAATAGGTTTAGAGTATTAGGTAGGATTGCTGTATATATGTACCAAGAAGAGTAGGAAGGGGGGTGAAAAATTTTGAGTGAAAAACTCACTAATGGAGAGTTGTAGGCTAAACCTATTTTAGAGAGTCATGGCGCCAAGCCATTTATCCTTGTCGTTTCATTCAATTAATCAATCTTTAATTTAACTTATCTAGCATTCTTAGTTCCAGTTACTGTCATACTAATCTGAAATTCGGTATTATCGTCCATTTACTGTTTTAATTGTCGGTTTGGGTCAGTCCACACAGAAATACTAAAACAAGAGGGCATAAGCTGTTGATATGATACCGAGTGAATTATCAGCCAACTCCATCCAATGGGATCAAGGCTTTTTTTTTGCTGTTGTATAACGTGATGATATATTTTCCTTCCAGAAACAGCTTCCCTTCATTTCATTAATACTTTCCCACTTTTTTCATGCTCTAGTTACTGTAGCAACAAAAACCCATGATATGATTAGAAATGCATGTTAGAAGGGAAAAAAAGACATCCCAAACGCGTTTATGTGAGGAAGATAAGGAAAGAATTAGCCAAAAAGGGATACAAGCAAAAGTGCAACCCAACAAAAGGAGCAGATGGAAACAAGCAAGTCTAGCAGAGTGTAAATAATCAACAAAAAAAAAAAAAAAAAAAAAAAAAAAAAAAAAAAACTGTACAATGCATACAGAATGTTTACCCTGCTATATCAACGAGCAGAAGTGTTGGTTCAGTTGAAGGAGTTTTCTTCACGTCTTCCAAATCATAAAGCATATGTGAAGCTACACTAGAATGGGCTTCTATCTGCACAAGAACATAATTTCTAACAATAAGGAAACTTAACCAATGCTTGCCGATGCAAGGCTGTAATTTCAAATTACTGCAAAGCAATTCAGCGTTAAACAGATTAGTACCTTGCCGTCATAGAGCTCTTTAGATGACCAATCCATAATAAGTTCATGCATTCGATATTGAACAGTGAGCATTGACATAATGTCATTCCCATACAAGTCTGCAAGACGTTCAAATAAGGTTCTCCCTAGACCCTTTTTTTCAGCTTCAACACTTTGGATCGTGGGTGGAAGCTGAAGATGATCTCCAGCTAGAATACATCTGGACCCCTGAAACACAACATAGATATAAATTTAATGACTATTTTTACAGGTAAACACTCTCCTGCCTAACCCCCACACCCCATCTCTGAAAAAAATAGGAAAGGACAAAAGGCAAGAAAATGACATGCACGAAATCGGCATATATATATTCTGGCAGCGAACGTTTCAACTTCAGAAGTTTTCTTCTTAAACAAATTACAATGCAAAAGGCAAAGCATTAACAGTCAGCAAAAGAGCAGTAGAGCGCTACCTTCAATTCAAAGACCATTAAAGTTTCAAAGTACACACTGTTATCAAGTTAGTCTGTTAAATTTATAGTTTCATTAGTTCCAAAACTATATATATCTTCTCCAAGAGAGTTATTCACTACTGCTTTAAAATGTCCAAAAACATCTCAAATTATTCACCTTCAACGATTGATAAATAATCTTGATTAGCCAAAACATAAATTAAGAAACAAGTGCACTGGTCACACAGCCATCTATAATCTAATTAACAAAAGAAAAGGTCAAATTTATTTTGATAAAACTGAGAGCACAATAGCTAGCAAATCAAGGCACCCAGCAGCACAATAAATCATGAATTCATGACATGCAAACTTTTTTTGTGGTAGAGAATCCTATCAATCAGAGAGGGCACCTATGAACAGTTACCTTCAAAAGAGCTATCCAACATGCAATTTCGAGTGCCTGTGCAGCTTCATCAATAATCACCAGATCAAAAGTACTTCTGTCAAGCTTTTTAGTCAATGCTCCGGTTAAAGTCGTCAATATGACATCTGCATTCTTTAGAACATCAGTCACAGCCAGCTGTTGTCGTTTGCGCTCTTCCTTAGAAAGCATACGAAGCTCCTTCATGATTTCCCTCTTGGTATTTTTATCTTTAGCCTTCAGCAGCTTTGTGTTTAATGCCTGAATTTTACATCTGATGCATTAACTACAATGGATAATGGCATGCCCTTTTAAATGGAATATGAAGATTATCCACGATTGAAATGCAATACTGAGACTAAAATGATAGCATCCAACAAAATTCAAAAGTTTACCTTTATTTCTTTGCGAATGTCGTTGGCCAGCGAGTTGTTGTCACCCCGTAGCACCTTAAGAAAAGTAAATAATCTCAAGTCACATACATGGTGGAAGGGAATAAAAGTATCATAGTCGCTAAAAATGCACAAACTAGATGTAGCCACTAGAGACAGAAGTAGGGCAAGGAGGGATATGATAGCCGAAATTATTATTCAAACAAGAATTTAATGCTAACTGAAACACCAACAAAGGCTCAAAGTAGGAGTTCCACCTTTTGCTATACTTGAGACATCGATTCAAAGAAAAACAGTTATACTTTCCTTCTAGAAACACTTGTCCCCTTGGTAGCGTGTATCTCACATCAACATAATATGGAGTAATAAATTACAAAGTAGAAAATATATCCAAAAGAATAGTAATAGTTGTAACTGTTCTTGTATACTAAATTGTTAGTCCTAAAATGGTATTAATTTTCCTAGATAGTATTGGTTAATTACTGGTGTTTTATACAATGGGGAAAGTGCGAGAGTGATCCAACTATAAGAATCCTTGATACTAAAGTATGATTGATGAATGATGATAGAGGATTCATATTCTGAATGTTATTCAAAACACTTACTTTTTTAAAAAAAAAATTTGGTGTTAACTTAAAGCCTTTAGAGGTGGGAAGGAAAAGGAGTTAAAAGTGCAGCAACGCAACTACAAGCTTCTTTCAACTGGATAACCAACTTAAAAGAGAAGGAAAACTGTCCATTAGGGATCTAGTCAATTTTTGCCATGTTTAGGAACTTGTCGCAATGAATGGTGCACAAGTGAGATATCTAGTCAATTTTGCTTCATAAGTTATGCAATAACTTGGAGTATTAGAAAATTTATAATCTTTATGTAAATTACTAGTACACATTTTCATTGCAAAATGAAATTGAGAGTAAGAGCATACAATTCATGAAAACCTCTGCATTCCGACTTTCGGAGGGGATATATCTAGAAAATAAAAAATATCAAAATGTCATTGTACAGAGGGTCATATCATATAAGGACTCACCTGTGCATCCAGGGCACTTTCCAATACTTGAGGCAACAAGCGTGCAGGATGACCCACTCTCACAAGCTTCACCCTAATCAAAGAAAAAGCACACTTAATGGATCATATACATACCCAAAAAGATGGTCAAGACATTAGTACAACAACAAAGTACACTTAATGATTTTCTAACTCCTTTTTCATCATGAAGGTAAAAGTAGATTACAGCTACATCTACTCTATCCAATATCACCAAAAAAATCCCATCTTCAAATTACTTCTATAGTTTAGTCTTCCCATCACATCATATTTCCCACCACAAGAACATTTTCAGGAAACATGCTGTAATGAATTAGGTGTTAGGCCAAGGGGTAATTTAGGTATTTTGCAATAAGTTGGGAGTTTCTAGAATAGTTTAGAGTATTAGGTAGGATTTGCTTATATATAGTACCAAGAAGAGTAGGAAGGGGGGATGAAAAATTTTGAAGTGAAAAACTCACTAATGGAGAGTTGTAGGCTAAACCTATTTTAGAGAGTCATGGCGCCAAGCCATTTATCCTTGTAGTCTTTCATTCAAATTAATCAATCTTTAATTTAACCTTATCTAGCATTCTTAGTTCCAAGTTACTGTCATTACTAATCTGAAATTTCGGTATTATCGTCCATTTACTGTTTTAATTAGTCGGTTTGGGTCAGTCCTTACACATGCAAATACTAAAACAAGAGGCATAAGACTGTTGATATGATACCGAGTGAATTATACAGCCAACTCCATCCAATGGGATCAAGGCTTTGATTTTTATTGCTGTTGTATAACGTTATTGATGTAATATTATTTTCCTTACAGAAACAGCTTCCTATTCATTTTCATTAATACTTTCTCCACTTTTTTCATGCTCTAGTTACTGTAGCAACAAAAACCCATGATATGATTAGAGAAATTGCATTTGTTAGACGGGAAAAAAAGACATCACAAACAGCGTTATATGTGAGGTATAAGATAAGGGAAAGAATTAGCCAAAAAGGGAATAAAGCAAAAGTGCAACCAACAAAAAGGAGCAGATGGAAACAGCAAGTCTAATCAAGAAAGTGTAAATAATCAAAATGGAAATTGTAATCAACATTAAGGAACGTACAGAAACGAAAAGTGTCACCAACAAAAACAAACAACCACCTATGAGCCAACTTCCTAGCTTTGCCAGTTAATCGCAACCCATGACAGTGTAATTTTGAAGGGTTCTATTTCATAGAGTTAAATATACCTGTGAGGAGTAAGGCGCTCAACAATATTATCCACAGCAATATTTGAGGCAGCACATGCAAGTATTTTTGATCCACGTTTAACTTCCTGCAAGATAATTTCCACAACGGTTGTGGTCTTTCCGGTACCAGGAGGCCCATGCAACAAAAACACATTGTTGGATGACATAGCTTTGGTAATTGCAGCTCTCTTCACAAAAAAACAATAAGAATAAAACAGTCAGGCCCAGCTCAGTTAGAGAAAGCTTCTCAAGGTTTTTGAAAAAAAATGTTTGCATCTATCATAACTGAAATAAGCAGCATATACAGAAGCAGAGAGTGTTCAAAGTAAAGATTGTATCCAAGTTATGGGGGAGGTATGGCAGCAATTACCTGAGAGTGATCCAAATTCTTGTTTATTGGAGAGAAAGTAACATCTTTTTTTGACCTTACAGGAGAGTTCTCTCCAAATAGTACAGGGACTAGGTCAGAAGCAGGACCTTTCTGCACGCCTTTACTCAGCTCTATCAAAGTATCCTTCATCCTACGATACGTAACCTAGAAAAATAAATAACATGCATCCACTCTATCACCCACAAAGCCATTTTAAGTATCCAGAAATTTTAGATAAATAAGTTCATGTATACTGTTCAAAAACACTCCATATAAAGCTTTTAAGAAATGCTTTTACCGTAAATATGTGTATTTGAAAACATGCATATTTTTACATGCATGTAATGACTCAAGGCCTTAATACAAGAAGCAAGTTATTATACAAGTATCTATTTAAATGAAGCACAATAATTAGCCAGCTCAAAGGAGATGCAACTTACAAGGACATAATAGATTAGCATTAAGAAAATGCTAGTGCACAAGTAATAGCCTTTGTTTCCGGCATCCCACAGGGCCATTCCGGGCTCCGTCTTCTTTTCACCCTGTTTTTTTTACCAAGTGCTCTAGGTCACCATAGGATTCCCCACGATTGGTATCAGCCAACACAAACTTATTATCATCCCTCCTTCGGAAACATTTTGGAAGAAGGGAAGAACATCCTTTTCTCAGGACGTATTTATGGGCTTTTCAACCCCAATTGCCTGGTCAAGGTTCCTATTTTGACCAAGATTCTTATTTTGACCATAGCACCATGTAAAATTTTTGGCAAGTTTCTTTTTGGGACCCCAAAACCTCCTAAAACTGTGAATAATAGGCTTTGTTTCCGGCCGCCGGAGGAGTCGTCCCACGCTGCCCTTTTTTTTTCCACATGCTCTCCCATGACTCACTATGATAGGTTTCGACCTCCAAAACTTGTTATCATCCCTCTTTAAGATAAATTCGTCCAGCATTTTCTAACCCGGTTAGCTACTGTGGGTTCATATTTTGACCATATGAACACCCTTTAGAATTTTTGGAAATTTTTTTCCAAGGACCCCGAAACCCCCAAAACTGTGAAACATAGCCTTTGTTTTCAGCTTCCAGAAGGACTATCTCGGGCTTCGTCGTCTTTTTTCCATGCCTTCTTACCACGTGCTATGGCCACCACACGACTCCACACAATCGATTTCAACCTCTAAAAAGTTGTTACCATCCCTATTTAGAGAATTTTTCGAAAGAAAGGAACAACTTTTTCGAACTCCCGAGACGTTCTTTTGGCCTTTTCAACTCGATTAAATTCCCAGGGATCATATAACCATAATGTCACCATGTAATTTTTTTGGCAACTTTTTTTTCGGGGAGCCCGAAACCCCAAAAACTGTGAATTATAGTTTCCGGCCTCCTGAGGGGTGGTCCCGAGCTCTGTTTTCTTTTCGCCCTGCATGCTCTATGTTAGGACTCCCCACGATCGGTTTCGGCCTCTACAAACTTGATATTTTCCCTCTTTCGTAGACATTTCGGAAGAAGGGAAGAACAACCATTTCGCTCTCCCGAGACATACTTATGGTATTTTTGACCCCAATTACTTGATTAGGGTTCCTAACATACGGGCATCGTGTAAAAGTTTTAGCAATTTCTTTTTGGGACCCAGGAATCCCCAAAATTTTGAATAATAGCTTTTGTTTTCACCCTACAGAAGGGTCGTCCTAGGCTCTATATTCTTTTTGCCCGGTTTTTTTACCACATGCTCTAGGTTAGCACAGGAATAATCACGATCGGTTTCGGGACACTACAAACTTGTTATCGTCCTTCTTTCGAAGACATTTCAAAAGAAGGAAAGAACTGTCACCGAACGTTCTCATTGCCTTTTTACACCCCAATTACGGGTTCCTATTTTGACCATACGCTCTAATTACAGGTTCCTACTTTGAACATACGAGCACCATGTAACACTTGTGGCAATTTTTTTATGAACGTGGAACCCCCAAAATAGTGAATAATAGTCTTTGCTTCTAGCCTCCGGTAGGGGCAGTCCCAAGCTCGGTCTTCTTGTCGCCATGTTTTTTTACCACTTAAACTGGGCCACCACATGACTCACCATGATCAGTTTCGGCTTCTACAAACTTGTTATCATCCCTTTTTAAAAAAAATTCAAAATACAGGAAAAACAACTTTTACAATCCCGGAACATTCTTATGGCCTTTCCGATCCCGGTTAACTGTAGGATTCATATTTTGGTCATATAGGGTAAAATTTTCAGCAAATTTCTTTCCGGGATCCATAAGCCTTCAAAACTGTGACTTATAGCCTTTGTTTTCGGCTGTGTCGACTTTTTGCCCTTTTTTTAACCAGGTGCTTTGGGACACCACAAAACTCCCCACGATCGATTACGGCCTCTGAAAAATTGTTGTCATCCCTCTTTCGAAAATTTTCTAAAGGGAACGACACCTTTTTTGCTCACCCGAGGCGTTATTATGGCATTTTCTACCCTAATTAGCTTCCTGAGGTTTATATTTTGACAATATGGGTACCTTGTAAAATTTTTGACAACTTTTTTCATGAGACCCCGAACCCCCCAAAATATGAATAATAGCCTTTGTTTTCGGCTTCCGAAGGGGCCGTCCCGGGCTCCATCTACTTTTCGCCCAGTTTTTATCCACATGCTCTCCACGACAGGACTCCTCACTATCGTTTTCAGCCTATACAAACTTGTTATGATCCCTCTTTTGGGAACATTTCAAAAGAAGAGAAGAACATCCATTTTACACTCCTGGAACATTCTTATTGCCTTTTCAACCTCGACTACCTCTACAGGGCCCCTATTATAATTACCGTGTAACATTTTTGGCAATTTTTTTTCCGGGACCCAGACCCCCCAAAACCGCGAATAACAGCCTCTGGAACGGTTGTCTCGACTCCATCTTCTTTTAGTCCAATTTATTTAAAACGTGCTCTGGGACACCATCACATCATCACATGACTCACCATGATCGGTTTCGGCCTCAATAAACTTGTTATCATCCCTCTTTTGAAGACATTTCAAAAGACTGGAAAAATAGCTTCTTCGCTCTCCCAAAAATTCAAGGTTTATATTTTGACAAAATGAGCACCCTTGAAAATTTTTGGCAACTCTTTTTTTCTAAAATCGCCCAAAACTGTGAAATATAGCCTTTGTTTCTAGCTTCTAGCACGTCCCGAGCTCCGTCATCTTTTTACCTTTTTTTTTTTACCACGAGCCCTAGGCCACCACGTCATCTTTTTTTTTTTACCACATGCTGTGGGACTTCTCAAGATCAGTTTTAGCCTCCACAAACTTGTTATCGTCCTTCTTTTGGAGACATTTAAGAAGAAGAGAAGAACAGCCATTTCCCTCTCCCAAGACGTTCTTATGGCCTTATGGTCTTTTCAACCTTGATTACATCATATGGGTTTCTATTTTGACGGGCATCGTGTAACATTTATGACAATTTTTATACTGGAGCTCGAAACCACTCAAAATTGTGGATAATAGCCTTTGTTTTGAAGAAGTCCCTCTTAAGCTCTGTATTCTTTTCGCCCTTTTTTTTACTGCATGCTCTAGGCTACCACGGGACTCACCATGATTAGTTTCAGCCTATAAAAACTTGTTTCATCTTTTTTCCAGTCTTCCTCTTTCGAAGACATTTAGAAAGACCGGGAAAACAACTTTTTTGCTTTCTTGAGACGTTCTTATGACCTTTTCAACTTGATTAACTG
Source organism: Suaeda aralocaspica (assembly GCA_016808085.1). NCBI lineage: Eukaryota > Viridiplantae > Streptophyta > Magnoliopsida > Caryophyllales > Amaranthaceae > Suaeda > Suaeda aralocaspica. Next base: position 867,074 of record PYUH01000019.1, read on the forward strand.
GTTCATATCCTGACTATACGGGAACCCTACAAAACTTTATGCAACTTTTTCCGGAGACTCTGAAACTCCAAAAAACTGTGGATTATAACCTTCGTTTCCGGCTTCCAAAGGGGTTCTTTCAGGCACCATCATCTTTTCGCCTTGTTTTCTTACCGCATGCTTTGGGCCACCACAAGACTCCCCCCAGTATCAGTTTCGGCCTCTAAAAACTTTTTATCATCCCTGTCTCGAGGATTTTTCAAAAGAAGGGAATAACATCTTTTTCACTATCCTAGGGCGTTCTTATGGCCTTTTCAACCCCAATTAGCTATTCAGGGTTCATATCTTAACTATACGAGCATCCTGTAAAATATTTGGCAACTTTTTTTTTGGGACTCGAAACCCCAAAAAACTGTGAATTATATAGCCTTTGTTTCCAGCTTCCAAAGGGGTCGTCTTTTCGCCCTGTTCTTAACCACGTGCTTTGGGCCACCACAGGACTCCCCAGAATCAATTTCGGCTTCTAAAAACTTATTATCATCCTTGTTTCAAGGATTTTTCTGAAGAAGGGAACAACAACTTTTCCGCTCTCCTGGGACGTTCCTATAGCCTTTTCTACCCCGATTAGCTTCCCAGGGTTCATATTTTGACCACAGGGAACTCTGTAATATTTTTGGCAAATTTTTTTTCCGGGACCACAAAACCCCCAAAACGGTGAACTTAAAGATCCGAAGAAATATAATCTACAAAGTATGAACAGCAAAAGGCCAAATAGACAACATTCCTAGGCAATACATAAAAGCAACATTCAAGCAATCGACGCTTGATTGCCGCGTTGATTGCCTAAATGGTCTCAGCCTCCTCATTTTCAACAGGAACAAGTATTCAACTAAAGCCATCAGCCAAGTTACGCAAACTCTTTATTTTACTTCAAGTACTCATGACGGATACTCAACAATCAACACTTGACATTACCACATAAATATATCAATTGGACAATCCAATTTGAACAAATGTCGTTTTCTGTAATATAGTCGTGTATGAGCGTATGACTGCCTTACGCATGGACATGTTCTCATATCTAACACTTCTTGCAAAATTCAAGTAACTGATCTTCATGCTCATGGGATGCAAAATGTTTGTATCAGCCAAATTACATAACACGTTAGATTCAGGGGTCGTCTAATAAAGCGTGCAAAGTGAACCTTAGCAAAAAAAGGAAAAGCAAAAACCAATATTTTGTCTCTTTGTTTTCACACGCCACCAAATTTTTTGAGATGACCTTGATGATCATTACGCAGTTTACCCTCCAAAGTTATGCAGCTTACAACCATCCTTAACCTACTTAAAATAAAAAAATTCCAATGCACACTCTTGACTCATGCACTTGGCAATAAGAGATATGGAACGTGAGAGATAACTAACGCGTATCATATATTCAATAGGTAAAGGACATTTGTATATGCCTTTTTTATGTAAGCCAACCCCAATTATGGGACTAAGGCTTTGATTGATTGATTTTTTTCTATGTAAACATAGACCATTAAAAAGACCAACCAATATTATTGAAGTTGTGAGTGATAAGGATAAACAGAAATTTAACTCAATAATTTTCAGAGTTAAAAATACCTCATTTGCCACTTTTTCAAGCCGCAGTGAAGTGTTCAGGCCTTCCTCCGGAATATCATCAAAAGCAACAGTGATAGATGAATCCTAGTCATTAGCATCAACAAGTTCGACTTCAGCTTCATACAAGGTAAGCCTTAGACTTGTGAAAGTTGATAGTAGCTACTACTTGGGCAATGACTCTACATGAGTTATACCTTTAAACGATAAACCACGCCTTGTCCTAGGGAAGGTGACCCTGCATCAGCCTTGTTCAGCTTTAGAACCACCACATCATGAGGCCCAAACTGCATATAAAAAGGGAAATTTTTGGTACTATAAGCAATAAGCTAATGAAATGGAAATCAAAATTGTTGGAAAACAAGAAAATAAGACAACAAAACTAATATTTGTCAACATTGAAAACAGAATATTTAATTTTCAACAAATTAATGTACAACTTGGAATATCTTAAGATAGATGAAATCAATAGTTTCAATACAGGAATGTTAAAGTCAAACTCATACCAATAAAAAAAATCTTTACCGACAAGATCCGAATAAGATACTTATATGCCACAAGTTCACAGTACATGTGCAAATTTATTTATCAATCCAAAAGCAGAAATATAGCACTAACCTTGTGAGAGGGAAGAACATCTCCTTTTGTGGACTGAAACTCAAGAAGACTTTTTCCCATCAACCCCGCCTATCATGGATGAAAAAAGCACCAAGATACAAATTCATTCAGTTCTTGAAATACTCACAAACTTACAAAGAGATGATAAGGGGTATACGACAACACAATTTTAGTCCAAAATAATTATGGCTCGGTTAAAACACGAATTAAAATGAGGATCACATAAGTCATCCGTATGAACCCTCCGCTCTTCCCTATTCAATATCGAATTTCATTATATCCCTCTAACACTCTTGACCATCTTCCACCAACAACTGAGCATGAGGGACTTAATTCTCATAGGCCTAGTTTAAAGTAATTCCCTCCACTAGACCCTTCGGCCTTCGTGGCAAAGACAAATTACTATCACTCCGCAACGAAAAGAATCAAAAAGAACAATTCAAAGAGACATTTCATAATGCTATTTGCCTATTTCTAAATTGAACTTAAAAGATAGAACAATTGTACATCCAACCATTGACAACAAAATAATACATTACTAATTATACAAATCTATTTATCTACAACATACAATTTGTTTAATCATTAAGGCAAGGGTTTCCAAATTGACATAAACAAGCTAAATGCACAAGATATCAACAAAACAATCAATTAAAAAAAATAAAAGAATAGAAAAAAAAAAAAAAAAAAAAAAAAAAAAAAAAAAATATTTTATAAATGCAACTTAAATTAATGGTTCAACACCCTATACAAATTATGATCATAAAGTTTCAATCTTTCACCCAAAAATTCATAAAAATTATAAAAAGAGATTACCTGAACATCAACACACTTCAAATTAAGAATGATGAAACCCCTTTTTGAAGCACTATCAATACTTCTAGTAGTATTAGAAGTAATAGAAGCAGATATCTCAGCCTCCTAAAAACAATCAAAAAACAAATTTTTTTGCCATAAATTCTCAAACTTTGATTAAATTGAAGAAACACAAAAATAAAATGAAATGTAAAATTACCCATTTTTAAATTAAACAGTAGAAAAGTGGGGAATTACTGAATTAATTAAAAATAAATAAACAAAAATGGAAATTGAAATGAGAAATTAAAGAAAGGAAGGACCTTTTCGATGTCGATTAAAGGGGTCATGGTGGAAACGAATTGTTGAAGAGTAATGGGTGAACATTTCTTGGGTTTTCCTGCATTCATGGTTTCTTTCTGTTCTGTTATTTACTCCTTTTGCCAAGAGGACAGCTTCTAATACTAATGTTTTGATTAAAGTTTTAAATTGATGTTTAATTGAATGTTTTATGATGCCATTTATGAGAGTTTTGATTGTTTTGGGTTTTCATTGGAACTTTTAAGATAATATTTCATTTGTAGATAGATAGAAAATTTTATTATCACACCACTCCTTAAAGTGTATATAAAAAGACGATATTACCCTTGAACTTCTAACATATTACCCAAAATGTCATTGTGATATATCACAGTGATTTACTGGTCAGCCCTCGAACTTTTATGGTACTCCCGTCACACATATGCATGCTATTAGTGTTTTTTTTTTTTTTGTTTTTTTTGTTGAAGTGTCGTTGAATTCGTTAGAGATTATTTAAGTCTTGTTCTCTTCGTCCTTTTTTATTTATTTATTTATAGCAAAAATAAATTTAATTATGCAAAAATATGTTCAGATCAACAAATATATATTCAGATCAGCAGTAAAAATAAGTTGACAAGAACAGAGCCTTAAGGCATGTTTGGTAGCAGCTTTTGGAGTAGTGGTTGTTAGAGGTTTGATCAATCCAAAACACCATTTGATTTACTACTAGTAGTTTTGATAAAATAGTACTCATAGTAGAAGTAGTTTTTGCTTTAAAGGGTTTTTTTTTAAGGTTTGTGTTTTTTTAAAGCTATTGAAATTTTTTTTTAATAGTCATTTTTATAATCTATTTGTTATTTCAACGGTCATTGCCTACTTCGTTGAAGAATTCCAACCAATCAACAATGCACATCTATTTGAACAATTACTTACAAGAGCTAGTAATCCACAACTAATAGCTACTTCAATCGCTGACAGCTACCGTCACAACTATTGCTACATCAACAACTACTTTTGTCGAACATAGCCTTAATCTCACATTAAACTTCTAATCCATGAATAAATAACACAAATGGTCTCATTTTTGAAAGTCAGATACCTTAAATTTAGTCAACTCATTCCCTCAATGTAGACCGTATAATAAAGACCTTATTTTTATTAAACTACGTTGTTTAATCTATTCATTTTCCTAACATGTTGATAAGTTATTTACAGTTGTGTAGCTGTTACTAAAACATGCTTAAAAAATTTTTTGCTTAATAATTTTATAGAGTACACATCAAATTTATAATTTGTAATAAATGCTAGAATTTAGAACATTTTAGTTATACAAGGATTGATTGCTCTTGAATAGTATATGTGGCGTTGGAAGCTATAGGGGCTAGCCCAACCCCATTACCCATATATTTTTTCATTTGACCAACTACTTTAGTATTTTGAGCAATATGTCAAACTTTTAGATATTCGCGATATTGCAGAAATCTAACGGAGTATTTTGAGAATTACGTCAAACTTGAATAGTGTTTCACGAAAATTCCCAAAGGTTTAACCTAAGCATAATCGAACCTATGACTTTATGTGAAAATTCTAGCTTAGTTTCTACTGAGCCAACAAAAATTAGCATAAACTAAAACCAATTCAACAATTCTCTACTATTTTGGTTTCTTTAATCTACGCCTCAAAATCCCTACTATGCAATTCTCAAATATTTGGTTTCTTTAGCCTATTTTTTTTAGTGTTTTAATGGAGATTTAAAAAGGAAGAATTGAAGGAGAAGACGAATCAAGAGTTTTTAAAGTGAAGGAGAAGGCGAATCAAGAGTTTATAAAGTGAAGGAGAAAAAGGAATCAAAGAGGAAGCCGAAAAGAAAGAAAAATAAAAGGGAAGGGATTAACAATTTATCACAACTTTATTAAGCAAGGGTCTTTCACTATTTGATGCAGTCTTATACAATATTCAAGGATACCCGGAGAATTTAGGAAACCACGACCTCATGAATTTTGAACAAATGATGTATCAATCATTTTCACAATGCAACCAAACATGGCAAAAGGAAAAGCAAAAAAAAAAAAAACGACGCTCATTGAAGAAAGTTAGCAATTATACATGGCCCTGTTATCTTAAAAGGGACTGTGAGTTAAATAGAAAATTTGATCACAAGATCATTAATTCATGAGCTCATACAATTTGATAGCATAGTGCCCAATGAACACAAAAATATTTGGTTTCTAAAGATAAAATGCATGTCAACTAATTTTGTGATTGTTGGTTGCTTGCAGTTTATCTCCCTGGAGTAAAAAGAAAGGAGATTCCCAACTGAATCAAATTAGTCTCTCCCTCCCAAGAATAAAAAAGACAGGCTGTTCATCTTATCTCATCTAAGCATTACTTGTAAATGAGGGCATCACGACCTGGACCAACACCAATGTAGTGAACAGGCACGCCAGTTAATTCTTCTATCCTCTCAACATATCGACGTGCAGCCAATGGAAGGTCGCCATAGTTTCTGACCGATGATATATCAGTCTTCCACCCTGGTAGAACCTCGTATTCCACCTGAATAAATCACAACAAAAAATAAGGAATCGCACTGATATCCTAAACAGCCATCATCTTTGCTACTTCAGATGATATTATCAAACAACTAACTACAGCGTAGATGGACAAACACTTCACCCTGGAACATAACAATTAGATTTTCCAAAAGGTTTTTTAAAAATTGGCAAGGAAGAGATTTCCGCAGCCTGTTGGTAAGCTATAATTATTTGTGATTAGAGTAACAAATTTATATGTAATTTTGTCAAAGTCCCAATACTAGTTCACACTCAAATAGCTCTTTTTTTTTTCTTTTGGTCATTAAATTTTCATTACCACTTCAAAGCAAATAAATGATATAAAATTCAGGATCAAATGTAATTTTAGGAGATGTTGCTCCTTGCAAAACATAAAAAAAATTACACTAACAATTTCCCTTCACAACACTTCACTTTACAGCAATTAAACTAAATTATGTTTAAGAAAAACAACTCACCTTCAGACGTTCAAGGACACGCAGATCACCAGGGAAAGATTTAATTGGTGTACCATCAGCATCCTTATATGCAACACCCAATTGAATTTCAGGAAGATCAGACAGAACATCTAGCTTAGTCAGATTCAGAGCAGAGAATCCATTAATATCGCAACTATATTTTAATGCAACTACATCAAGCCAGCCACAGCGACGAGGACGACCAGTTGTAGTTCCAAACTCCTGACCAGCAAATCTAAGCAGATCCCCACCCTGGCCCAATATCTCTGTAGGGAAGGGACCTGAGCCAACACGTGTGGTGTACGCTTTAACCTGAAATCAACATAGTGGTTAATCACAATAGCAGTAGAACTCATGAGAAACATTAACAAAATAACAGCAAGAAAGAAAGCTGTGGAGCATACCTATGTGTGTATACATACAACAGTCCTACATATGTACAATTACCAGATAATTGTGCACAAAAATAAAAGAGTATGTAAAAAAGTACGACGTATAATTGCCAACAAGAAGGCTTACTACTCCAATAAGATCACCAACAACTCGAGGAGCAATACCAAGACCAGTACAGATCCCACCAGCCGATGGGCTAGAGGAAGTTACAAATGGATAAGTTCCAAAGTCAATGTCCAACATAGTAGCTTGACCACCTTCAACTAAAATCTTCTTTTTCTGCGATATTGTTTCATTCATGACTGAAACAGTATCAGCAATAAATGGCTCCAATCTCTCAGCAAATCTTTTGTATTTTTCCACTTCCTCCTTGAGCATTTCCGGCCTATAATTAAAATCTTTAAATCTAGCTTCTGCATCCAACAATAAAACTTCAAGCTTTTGAGCAAAAGTATCCATGTGCCTCAAGTCCCCAACTCGTATGCCATTCCTTATCACCTTGCTCGAATACGCAGGCCCAATGCCTCTCTTTGTGGTGCCAATGAATGATTTAGCTAGCTCAGCTTCTCTAAGCCCATCCACTGTTTGATGGAAGTCAAACAACAAGTGAGCACGATCAGAAACCAATATACGACCCTTGCAAGAGACCCCATTGGACTCAAGACCGTCAATTTCACCGAAAAGACCTGGCAAATGCACCACAACTCCATTTCCAATAACACATAATGTATCCTCGTTAAGAATACCAGAAGGAACTAAATGAAGAGCAAACTTCTTTCCCTCGGAGTTATAGATTGTATGTCCAGCATTAGCTCCACCCTGAAATCAAATAAACAGCAGAAAGATAACTTAAGTTTCTAATGCATGAAAACATCACAAAACTGACAGTCTGCATTAAGTAATAGCTGCCGTAAAAACCAATGAAAAAGAACAAACAACAAGCTAATGGACAGGTTCAAGTTCAACATATACAAAGTGGAGACAACAACAACAACAAAGCCTTAGTCCCAAATTAATTTGGCGTCGGCTAGACATAAATCAATAAGAGGAGTCGCAAAACTCATTTGCAAAAATCCTCTTCCTCCAATGTCCAATCTTCCCTATTTGACACTAAATTTTCTTCAAGCCCCAACACCCTCATATCTCCACTAACATACAAAGAAGAGACGCATAAAACTAAATTTTCGGAAACTAAAACTCAACAACATTAGATTGGGATGGCAAAGTCGATCATATAGACAGTCAGAATCATCCCCAAAAGCTAGCCTATGATGAGAACCTATAGTCCCTGTATCAACCCAAAGGTCGATGTGGGATTCAAGTCCCATATGTTGCAATGACCACAACACAACCCCAATCATAGGACCAAGGCTTTAATTTATCATCGATAATATCATTCATAAAAATTGACTGTTTCCCTTCATATAGGGGGACACAACTCCATAACCTATCTTGGCCCCTTAAAAGCTCGATCTTTACAAATGTTTCCCTTCGACTATAGAAACGAAACACAACAACCACATGCAAAATCACAAATCACAATAGATAAATAAGGCATTGACGCATTGACCAAACTCCAAACTAATAAATCATCTAAAATTTGAACCAAAAACTCTTCTTTCATCAATTTTCATAAGAACTTGAATTGCATCATTCTCAAAATACAAACTTTTACCCATATCATCCAACCAATTGTGCTATTGATTCATTACAAGCTTCATCAAAATTAACAAACACAAAACATAAAGCTATGATTACTAATCAAAAGCATTCAAACCAAATTTATCCCAAATATTTTCATCATAAATTCCAAACCTATTTATACAAGAACCAAGCTTTCCACTATAAAAAAATAATAATAAATAATAAAATAAAATAAAAACATTAAACCCTCTAAAAATTAAGAATAAACCCCAAATTAATGCTAATTTACAAACCCAAATTCTCAATTAAAAAAAAAATGCCATAAATAATAAACCCTCTAAATATTAAGAATAAACCTCAAATTAATGCTCAATAACAAATCCAATTCTCAATTAAAAAAATTATAAAAATAAAAAAACATGCCATAAAAAATAAACCCACTAAAAACTAATAATAAACCGTAAACCCCAAATAATGCTTATCAAAATGGGAAATTATAAAAATTCAAATCATTAATTAACAACAAATTAAAATGATCAACAAATTAAAAATGAAATTAATAAAAAAAACAGGGATAAATATAAACCTGACAACGAGCAACAACGTCAAAATGGTGAGCCAAAATATCAACAAGTTTCCCTTTCCCTTCATCACCCCACTGACACCCTAAAACACCCGACACCTGACTCAACTCGCTGATTCGACTCACTGAGTCACGAATTGGTTCAGTGACAGCGACGGAAGACGCAGAGGATTTGAGGGAGGAGCATTCCAGAGGCTTCCAGAAGGTTCTAGAAGGAAAACGGAGAGAGGGTGAGGAGGAGGGGGTTCGGAGGAGGGTGAAATGGGTTGACCCGGTGAAGGTGACCGGGTTCGGGTCAAGTCGGAGGGTTGAAGGGTTCATTTGGGAGGATTGAGAGGAGGAAAAGGGTTTTAGACAGAAAGGAGAGTTTTGGAGGAGAGAGAAAAAGGGAGAATATAGTTTGAAAAGCCAGTTAAATACTCTGGAAATATAATACGGATTAAAATACTTGGTGTTACATAATTGTTACGAGAAAATATGTCATTATGTCACTAGAATTGTTCAGTGTGCTGGATGGAATTGGATTACAATAGGTCGAATAGCATTAGAATGCAATTGTTTACACACGGAAATATATATTTGCAAAAATATATAGCCTGTTTAAAATGGTATTGTCATGATTGTATGATATTTAAATTCTATATATAGACTTTTTTCGTTTTTCTACTTTCTTTTGTCAATTTTCTCTATCAACTTTATTTTCCTCTTTCTCCCTCATGATTATCCCATCCAAATTTCTATATTCAACCACATGAAAACCTTCAACAACATAATCAATTATTTATATTTTGATTTTTGTATATTCATAATAGGGGCGAATCCACGATTCCTAACGAGTGGGTTCACACTTATTCAAAGACCAAAATTTCGGGTTTTCTGATATAGAGTCGGGTTGCTCGAAAGCAGACGTCCGAGTTCATGGCAATACACAATTTAAGATAACTAATTGTTAGAATAATTCACAATGAAACTAACAAATTCTAACAATTAGGAATCAAAAAATTAACAAAGAAAGTAAAGAAACAAACAATCGAAACAAAAAACTAACAACAATTAAAAAAATCATATACAAACTAACCCCAGCACCATCGAACACACATCCTGTGATGCTATAGGTAATAGCCTTAACCACTAGGCTATGTGCTACACAATGATGTTATTTTTTTGTAAAACGTATTTAACCTATTTTTATTTTTTTATTATTTTAAATAAACAAAAATTGGCAAATTTTTCTGGGAATCTGACTGGGTTCAATGAACCCAGTTGAACCCATACTAGATCCGCCAATGATTCATAATGGAAGATCCGTTCAAAACTTCCACATAAATTGAAGAAAGTGATAATGATCATAGAATTGAAATTCAATTTCAAGCAAATTTGATGAATAATATAATAAAAAGGTATGTTTTGTTATACTTTAGGAAAAATAGATCATAATAATGTCACCTTTTACCCATTTGAAATTATACGTGTCACCTTTGAATTTTTTCACAACAGTCCCACCTTAAAATTCTTTCACAACAGTCCCACATTTTCACCCTATTTTCTCTTATTGGTCCCTTTCACTTAATGACTTGTTGCTCATGTTAACTTGTTGTTTTATATTAGCTTTTTTTGTCAACAACTAACTAGGTTCTATTTTAATTTACACAACTACCTACATGTTTCTGTTTAATTTTTTTGTCAACCACTACCAACTAATGTTTTCCATCCAAGAAAGACGTTAGTGAGTCCCTTAGCTTCTCTCAGCTTTCCCTCCAATAATCCCAGACAAATTTACATCATTACCCTTGTCCTTTCCGGCCAATTCAAACACCTTCCTATTTACTTTATTCAACCTAAAACCCATAAAATTCAAGTGAATTCAATTCAGTTGAAAATTTTCCCCAAATTTATACTTCTTCAAATTGAAAAACAAAGGAACAAAATTCTCAATCGCGAACCCTTATTCGCAACAACCCTAATTGTTGAAGCGATCCAAATTGCAATAGATGGAAGGAGGTTTGATAGTGCTAAAAATACAGTTATTTGTGGAACTCGAAGCAGGTAAATTAACTTCCTACTTTTAATTAGCTTTGAATTACTTTTGTTTATGTTTAATGGAATTATGTCTGATATTTCAAGTTTGGGTTTTGTTTTTGTTTGGCTAGCTTAGTTATTCATCGCAAAATTTCCATTTAAATGAGTACTTTTATTGTAGTTGATCAACATGTGGGTTTAATTGCAAATTTGCAATAGTTCTGATGTGTTAATTACTTTGATAACAGATTCATTCATGTCAATTTCTGGGTAAATGAGAAATTTGTGTTGATTAAAGGAAAACTAAGTATGTGGGTGGAGAAATGGTGAAGAAGAATAATTTGATTGTTGATAATATAAGTGTTGATTGCTTAACGGAGATAGTTGCTGGCATAATGAGATTGTTTCAAGTTAAGTTATGGCCACTGTTCAACTTATGGTTTAAGAATGAAAAACGTATTGTTAGTGTGATTGAAACTGAAGCAGATGTTGATGACTTAGTTAAGTCTAGGGACAATCACCTTCAACAAGATAAACACAAAAATCAATTTCAGAATTTTATTGAGAGAATTTTTGGAAGATAGGGTGGGTGAAATATAACTGTTGCAAGTGATAAAAAGGGCTAATCAATTGGGGTTTAATTTGATATTTATAGGGAGGGAAAGCTGAGAGAAGGGACCCACTAACATTTTCTTGGATGGAAAATGTTAGTTGGTAGTGGTTGACAAAAAACCATAAACATGTAGGTAGTTGTGTAAATTAAAGTAGAATCTAGGTAGTTGTTGACAAAAACAGACAAATTCTAGGTAGTTGTTGACAAAAACAGACAAATATTAATTGTTTTTATTTTTTTTTTTTATAATTCTTTTATTTGTCCCCTTTCCTCAATAAATTATATATTCCCATTTTCCTCTCCCTCCTTTAAGATTTCATCTTTCATCTCCCTCCAAAAAAAAAAGCTCACCTCAACTTAACCTGAAGCTCTCGACGATGGCATCTGCAACTTAGGAGGTAAGTAAAACGAATTAGTAATCCAATTTTTTTTAAAAAAAAAATCGTTAAATCTTTGGCTTAATTTTGATTTGTTGATATTTCCACCTTTAAAATTTAAACAATTGAAGTTAGTGGAGGTTTAGTAAGGTATCAATTTTTGTTAATAAGTTATCAATTTTGGTGGTATATAAGTTATGTTGTTGTTTCAATTTTTTGATGAATTTGGTGTTGTTGTTGTTGTTGTTGTTACTATTTCAAATTGTTGTTAATTTGGTTAATGCAATGGTTTTGGGTCGTTGTGTTATGTAAAGGTTGTTGTTGATTATTTTTGTTACATCTTCCATGTTGTTGTTTTGTGCTATTATTTTAGTAGAATGGCATTTGAATTTTGCTTGCTATGATTGTTGGTGCTGAATGATTATGTTGTATTTATTGTTGCTTTCTTTTGGTTTGGTGTATTTTGTTTAGATTGACCTTGGTGCAATGGATGACTTCACATTGAGATATACTTTCATGGTGGTATTTTTAAGATAAAAGTTAGTGTATTAGGGAGGTCAGATCAAAATTTTTGAGGTTGGTATTGATTTGTTGTGTATGTGGGTTTTGGTTGACACAGTTGGTGAGCAAGTGTGGTGTTTATGAGAATGTTGAGAAGCATATACTACTTGATACCTAACATGTCTTCTTAAGATATGAGTTTGAGAAAAGTGTACTCAGATAATGAGGTTAGGGAGCTAACTCATATTGGAAGGAGTAGGAGGTGTATGGACTTGTATGTGTACCATGGTAGACAATCTCATAAAAGCCTGTTAAACCCAACAGTTTCTTCTAGACCCACAAAATTGAAGCCCGAAAATGCCCCAATAAACAAAAGTGGAGAAGTCCAAGAAACCAAAATTATTGCTAATGTGGACCCTTCAGCTTACTACAACCCTAGGAGAAAAGACAAGTTACCAGATGTTATAGTGTAACCTAATTTCAAACAAAAAGCAAGGAATTGACATAAAACAAGAGATTAGGGTAAGGGGTTGTATCTTTTTCAACTTATGGGCCACCTAGAACAACCGTAAAAGATTTTGTCATATCACAACACACAACGCAGGAACATCGATGTGCTAACAGTACACTTGGTGTTGAAATTCGATCACTTATGAGAGAACCAGTACTCCTTGAGCAAGAATCATTGGGAGATGATCCTTCAGAGTTTTGCAAATTGGACGCCATTTTTAAGGTTTATGAGAGGAGAAGAAAAAAAAACACAAGGAGAAGCAGTTATACAGAGGAGGGAAAGTAAAGTTAGGTAGTTAATTGATTGCTTCAAAATAAATGAGTCAACAAAATAAGAAAAGTCAACCCATTAACATGTAAACTCAAAGTTCCCACCTACAATTACAGGTCAAAACGACCAATAAGAGAAAATAAGGTGAAAATGTGGGACTAATAAATTCAAATGTGCAAAAGGTGGAATTATTATAATCCATTTTCCCTATAATATATGAATATTACGTTTGTATAAGTGCATATTCACAATATTGCTTAAAACAATATGAATATTGCTTAAAATTACATTATGAATATTGAATATTTAAGTTCATTATGAATATTGCATATTTAAGTTCATTATGAATCTTGCTTAAAACAAAATGAATATTACGCTTTATATTAGTAAATATTATATACTTGGTATTACATGAATTTTAAGTGTAGCGATATTTTTTATAGGTAAACCTTTTCAAGCAATCATAAAGAAGCTGAGGAGATTTGTTTTGTACAAAAGAGATCGAACAAGAACTTATGATGAGACAAATACTAGAACAAAATATGCAACATTTGTACAATTCCATATGGACAAAGATGGTGGATGGACAATTATTAGACATAAGATGGAAGATAATGGACCCACCAATGATATTCAGACATTCCGTACGAATTTTACTATGAAGTTTTTTAAGCAATGAAAAAAGATATTCATTTGAATATTCCAAAAATGAATTTGAGCTGTTCATAGTTGAAAATGAATATTACATGTGAAGATTGGATGATGCTATTCAAATACTTTGAGCATATTGTTTACAATATCATTTATACAAAAAAAAAATAAATAAATAAATAAATAAAATAAAATTGGACATATAATCAACATGAATATTACATTTTCGTTCTAAAAAAAAGATAAATAAGTTCAAAAGCTAAGCAAATAGAAGAGCCGTACCAGATATTGCTCATTCTATAGTGGATATCATACACAAAAGAGAAGTGCATATTAAATAAAATCAGTGATATATAGGTAGGTAAACTATAAAGAGCTAAGTTAAATATTAATAGATTCAAAAGCAAAATGAATGTAGATTACTCATTATAAAGTGAATATTACATATTGGCAAATTGAGTATTACTCTCTAAAAAATGAATATAACCTCAAAGAATACTACACATAACACATTGCAGTTCAAACAAGAGCGTGAAATTGTATCGATCACAATAAGTTGCCTATTAGCATGCATTAGAATCAATCTTATGCGTCCACATCTTATGATGCGCGCATTTTTTTCATTTTTTTTAATTTTTTTTTTATCTATATGGCTTTCAACATATTTTCTCATGTATACGATTTCTATATAGCAGGTTTGTTGTATAATAATTAATTTTTAGATACTTTAATCTCATGTGTAACATACGCAAAAAGTAAACCACTAATATACTTGTCTAACGTTGCAAAATAATCTTATGTTAGTATAGATATTTCGTTCTATCATGCGTTCATATTTTCTCGACCATTATTTTAATTTCTAGATGAATTACTATATATTTCTCATGCGATTTCTATAAGGAAGGTTTTGCAGAATAATTTTTGATTCGTTAGAAACTTAGAATAATCTCATGCGATTATATTTATGAGCAGTATATATAACCGTAGGTATCATACTAGTCTAATATTGCTTTGAAGATAAATTATTTAAATTTAATTTTTTTGATAACTTTCAATTAATTAATGATGAGCGGGGGAAAAGTTAGTTTGGTTATATTTAAATAAAATGAATAGAAAAAAAGCATATCTCGATACATGTCAAGCTGTGGTGCGAAATGACTTCTCTTTTACTAAAGTTTTAGATAAATAACGTATATTACTTAAGTTCATGAGAAAACTTTGATAGTATGATATCAAATTTATTCTTCTATGAAATGATGAGATGTGTGCGTATAATAACTTTCCAAATATGATAATCTTTAATATATTTAAAAAAATTATTTACAATTTTTTTTTTTTGAAAATTTTGAATTAATTAATGAGCAGAAGAAGACCACATCACGACACTTGTCAAGCTGTGGTGTGAATGACTTTTTTTTAGTAGAGAGAGTGATAGATAGATTATAGATAGATAGTAGTGATATTTTTCATAGTTCAAAATTTTAATCATTGAGCGAGATTTCAAGAGTTTAATAATTTTGTTATTTCACCAATTAATCTGAATGGATAATTTTGATGATTTTAGTTAATATTCAATTATTTGTATCTTACTAGATAATAATAATTGATGTAATGCAATATTTGATGTTAATACATTTATAAAATTAAGTGTGATTATAGTAAAAGTTTAGATTTTTCTGGGATGTATCCATGCAATTTTGGGTTTTCTAAATTGCACTCAACAAATTATACCCCTGAATTCACCAATTTTTCTAAGATGTATCCTTTGCAAACTGCAATAAACTTTCCTTATAAAAAATCGTATTAGTTTCGTTTTAATTGAATTTTTTTTATTGAATTTGTAGCTTATTATTAACTATAAGCGGCATAGGTAATAAACATAACTAGTTAATTCAACTATAAGCCGGGCGATGCACGGCTTAAAAGTCCAATATTAAATTACCAATAATATAATTATGATGAATAAATTGTATAGCTTAATAGTTTAAGCAAAATAATTTTGTTGTATTAAAAAAATGAATATCTACTAAAATCATCAAAATCTCGTGTAATAGTAGCCAACTTTAAAATATTGAGATCCCGTACAATAGATTATATTTGAACTATCAAAATCCCGTGCAATAGTAGTAAACTTTGATCACATGAAACTACTTTACTATAATAATCTAAAATATCAACATCAATAAAAAAAAAAATTAAGTCGTGAATTTTGCACAGGATACAAAAAATTGTCAAAATCCCATGCAATAGTAGCCACCATTAAAATCAATATTGAGAACTCATGTAATAGTTTTACATTTAAACTATCAATATCTCGTGCAATAATAGTAAATATTGAATGACATGACATGAAACTATATTTTACTAAAATGTCAATATCAATAAAAAAATAATTAATCATGAATTACTTGTTTTTTATATTTTGCGTGAGATACCAAAAATAATTAAATTAACAAAATTACTAAAATCCCGTGCAATAGTAGCCAACTCTAAAATATTGAGATCCCGTGCAATGGTTTTATACTTTTATGTTTGAACTATCAAAATCTTGTGCAGTAGTAGCTAACTTAAAATATTGATATCCTCTACAATAATAGTACAATTTAAATATTGGAATCCCGTATGATGGTAACATATTTGAAATATCGAAATCCCCCTGTGTAATTACAATTTACTAAATTTAGACAATATTGGCATGAAACTACTTTACTAAAATAATCTAACAAATTAATACCAATAAAAAAAAATTAAATTATGAATTACTTGTTTTTCAATTTTGCATGGGATACCAAAAATAATTATATTAACAAAATTATTAAAAAATTAATAGTAGCCAATTTTGCTCTTTAATAATTGATCAAATTGATTATTTATTTTCTTCCTTATTATTTAAAATTAATAATTTTGTTCCTTTTACTATAGTATATTGATCTTATTTATTATAATGGAACCTTATTTACATGTCCACCACTTGTAAAATCTATATTTATTATTCAAGTGATCTCAAATGTCGTTTTGAGAAATGTCTAATGACCTTATTATAACTACAAAAATTAGACAACCTAAATTTTTGAAAATGTTTTTCCTTAAATACAGAGTATATTGACTAAAGATATTGCGTACTGTACATAATTTGAGCTCAATGATATAGTCTTCATCACTTTATATAATATAAATATACAAAATAATGGTTTTACATCTTACATTAATTCTTATGCAATTGTAGACAAAAAACAATTATATTTTGGATATTCAAGTAATCAAAATAGGAGTAAAATAGGAAAGTGAATCAAAGTATTTTGATATATATTATCAAATGTTATATAATATATATATTAAGGTGGATGCCCATTATACTTATTATTGTATAATCTAGAATATTCTATATACTAGGGTTTACTCACTTTGTATATATATATATANTACACTATTCGATAATGGTCATCCAAGGGGGAGAGTTATATAATATATATATATTAAGGTGGATGCCCAATTGCCCATTATACTTATTATTGTATAATCTAGAATATTCTATATACTAGGGTTTACTCACTTTGTGTATATATATATATATATATATATATATATATATATATATATATATATATTTTTTTATAGCATTATGAGTTTTTTTTAGTGACCTCAAATTATGTTTATCACTAAGTGTCTTATGGAATATTGAATATAATTTTGATAAATTTAAGGGTAATTATTTACTATTAACTAGATGTGGAACGAATTGATTGTCGTTGATAGCATTAATTTTAATAGGAAGTAATGATAACTCTTAAGGAGGCACGGGCTACGACTATATTACTTTTTTAATTGTGTACATTGTGACTGTTAGTGTGCTATTAGAAATTGGAAGATCATAACCTAAATGTCATTTCAGCCTTATTTTATTTTGATGTATAATTCTTGACATTTATGACCTTACCTGTGTTACATTAGTGCTTATTCATAAGTGACACTGTTATGAACTATCATATATCATAATATTAGTAATGAAAGGTTGGTGCATAATTGGATTCAACTTAAGATAATTCATATACCTATATGAGTAGGATTGAAATAATGAGTTTTGAACATGAAATTCTTGTATATACGACCTGATTTTCCTTAGTTTTATGAAGAATACTCACACTAACGAAAATGATGCTCCTAAAATTTACAAGGGTTGAGAATCCTCAAGAATATAGTATGTATTTTTCATGACTGGAAAGTTTCTATAGCTACGGTACCCTTAGATATGCCATCATTCATAAAACAACTATGTTTTGTCTACACAATTTCATGTAAAATAATATTCAAAGATTTTAAATAGTTGAGACATTTACTTCTTGGTAAATATTCTCAATGTCAACTATTAGTGAGAAAATAACTAATTACACTCCCTATTGCCAGAAGTGAATGAGAAATTGCATATATGTTGGTATAAGATGATAGCTTGTTGGCATGATATTTACCTTATAATAATTCATAAATTTATAAGATGAACTACAAACATGATCGAATACATATATACTAAATAGCAAGGAAAGTTTTATGAGTTTAAGAAATTGAGTATAACATTGTGAGCACACTAAGTTGAAAATGTATCTATTATGCCCATACGTTTGAGGATTTTTATTATAAAGAATATTTTGGGCAAAGGGAACATGTTTAGTTTGGTAACAATTTTTTGCTTTACTTGATACACATTGCCTAGAATTCATGGCTAAGAAGAATATGAGATTAAATGTTGTTTGAATAATTTCATGTCCCCATATGCAAGGATTAGGGGGAGATAGTATTTTTTATTCCATGAGTTTATAAATACATTAATGGTCAGTTTTGGTACATATAAATGATTTATTCAATAAAGATGGCAACAAGATAGTTAAATGTTTAGAATAATGATACCATCCTGAAAATGGTATGAATGATTTAGAATGTCATTGATTATAAATCAATCATAAGTGCCCTGATTAAAATTAATGTTGTCGCAGAAGGACAACACAAGTTGCTCATGAACATAGATTAAGCCTGAAACGTGTAGACTATTGAGTTATGAACATAATTATCGTTGAATATGAAAGAAAATATACGTTATGATGAATTTTCATTAGAATATATTTATGTTTAGAAACTGATATGTGTCAAGATTATATAAAATACTCTAGAAGAGTAAATGTCCAACTTAATTAACATGTATCATGAAATAAATCAATGCTCTAGCAGAGTATGAATAATGATTGTTCATAAAGTATTAGTCTTGCCAAGTATAGAAAGAAACACTTGCTAGTGTCTTATATCCATTAACATATTATCATCATGGCCATGCATGATGGCACATAAAGTGATCACTATTGTTTGAAAACTGACCAGAATTTAGAAAGTGATTGGATGTAATTCAATTAGGCCATCCGGGTTTAATGTATAGTATAATCACCTGTAAGGAAACCTGAAGTTTCAATTTGATATGAAATAATGTGCTGACGCTCTCTCATGTTATATATGTGAAATGTTTTGAATGGCAAGACATAATAACGAACATTGAAATTGAGCTATATTTGGATTGTGATTTTTAAGAAAATTTTAAGAAAATGTTATTTTTGAACAACTTTGGATATACATATGTAATGAGTGACCAGAAGTTCACTAAAATAGCTTATATGTTTGTTCTATATTATGTGACTAAAGGCTTACCAAACCACCTTGTATGTTAACACTTGAGTAGTTAAAACTCATTACCAAAGTCATTGGCAATCCAAAAGATCACCTTGAATGGAGTTACATGCGTATAAGCTAACTCATGATTATATTTATAAACATATTTTTTTTTTGGGGCTTTTAATGTCAGCACACAAAATAAACCGACAACTGCACATAATTGTCTCCTATAGTCATTAATTAATCTCTAGAAGAGAATAATTTATGATGGATTTATAACACATGTGTGATTTACATCATAAGTTAGAGAAGAGATGGTTTTCATTGATTAATATCGTTCTCCAGAAGAGACAAATAGTTTATTGAATATATCTCTTCTAAGCTAAAAATTTGTTAATAATCTTCTATTAGATGAATATTTTGCACATGAAATTATA
>PYUH01000019.1:888106-902118 GCA_016808085.1 Suaeda aralocaspica
CACTAAGTTGGTTAAGAATATGATGCCCCTATATTTGAAAATTTTACCAACTTAGGGGGAGAAGAATTGGGATAAGTTGGCAAAATTACTAAATTATAAAGTGATGATCCCTATAATGACTATTTGAGATATTATTGCCAACTTTTGTCTATATACTTTAAAGGTATGTTGCACATCTATGGTTTGATTCGTATTCAGTTATGTCTCATGTTACATAGCATTGAAGATACATTTTGGCCATACTGTGTATATACAGTACATTGAGATAAATCTTGCCAATAATAGTTGAATCACTACACCTGAAGTGTAGGTTGTATGATCGGTTCCAAAAAAAATATGGAATATATGGCAAGAAAGTACAGTTGACACTATTGAAAGTGTAACGGTATATTAATGCCATAATGTATGCCCCAGAAGTGGTATAGATATCTGAATTATAACAGATGGCCTATGATATAAGAACTTAGATGTTATAATTGACTAATGGTACCAATGGGAAATGCATTCAGATATCATTATAAAATAGCATGCAAATTATATCTTGAAAAATGTGATACCGGTATATGATGGAACCGATGGATTATATGCATATGCAAAAGTAGTGGATTTGAGAATAGGGATCTGAAATAAAATTCCACTTTTATGTCGACATATTGACAATGATCAGAGATAATCATGGACTTGAAGTCCAACTAAAGATGCATAATGATAATCATTAAGGACTAGAAGTCCAACAATGAATTTTTGAAATTCACATTGTACAGTGTCTTGCATTTTTTTAGTCTTACATTTATGTGCATGTGTGAGTCGTAGATAAACGCATTATTCATTGCATGTGTCAAATAGTGATTAGATGCATCACTCATTATATACGTAGTATATGTTTTATGCTCAAAATCTTGTTCATATAAATTTCACATCTCCTCATATTACATGTACTAATTTTATACAATAATTGTGATATATGTAAAATTTTGTCCATTATATAGTAAGTTGTGTTTACAATAGTATGAAGATTTATATTAAAAAATTTATACTCCAATGAGAATATATTTGTGATGAAATTATACAGATGAAGGCGTTTTAATAGCATGTTGTGAATTATGCATAAAAGTTTCAGAAGAACTTGTACAAGACATATTCAAATGTCTAGTGCTGCAAGTTCTAAACGAAGTATTTTGAACACCTCAATGGATAATGGTGACATTATTATCAAACTCCTGAAGAATTTAAGACTAAATTAACGTTTGAGTATGTGAGTGCTAATCAATCTTATGTTCATTTCAAAGTTGATATTATAAGGAATCCTTTTATGGTCCAGAAGAACCATAAACAAATAAGAATTACTTAACTGTAATTACTAATTTACATAAGATTAGACAATGATGTTGATAATATCACAAGTTGCCATAATTATGATCAATATGTAATTATCAACAGCTACTATATAGCTTCCAGAAGAAGGTATAAGTTTAATATTTAGGCAACTTGACAAATATGTAGTAATGATAAACACAATATAATTATTATTTTCAAGAGTACGGAGGATGAATATCTTATGTTGAAGATTGAAGTCCAATCAGGAAGAATCAACTACCAGAGTTGAATTTTATTCCTGCGAAGCTACTACCAAGAGCGTTGGGTTCATTATTTTAAAAGATCTCAAGTTAGCATTCATCATGGGAGAAAATACGCGTTGCACTCTTTTTCCCTTAATCATGGTTTTGTCCCATATTGGGTTTTCCAGGTAAGGTTTTTAATGAGGCAACATATTAAAGCGTATTACGAAAGTGATGTACTCTTTTTCCTTCACTAGTTTTTTTTGTTCCCATAGGGTTTTTCTTAGTTGAAGTTTTTAACGAGGTACACATTCGATAATGGTCTCCAAGGGGGAGAGTTTTATAATATATATATATTAAGGTGGATGCCCAATTGCCCATTATACTTATTATGTATAATCTAGAATATTCTATATACTAGGGTTTACTCACTTTGTGTATATTATATATATCTATTTTAGAAAATATATATATATATATATATATATATATATATATGGTATTATAGTTGAATGGGATATACACATCTATTCTCCTAATACTCTCTACAAAGACTGTATTTTCTATAACATTAAATAATTAGATTTCATATATTTTTAAAAATTTGGTAAATACAGTAATATTGATTGATTGATGGTAGAATTTTGAATAAAATGAAAATCATGGTACACATTTTAGAAAATGTAAATTTCATTGATAATATTAGATATATATATATATATAAGTTGGCAAAGTCTAACTATATCTATAGTTTTGTTGTACGCATATACTTCCTCCGTTTTTTTTTAAATCAATTTGATGCTATATTATATTATATTTTGACAAAAATATACAATTTATACACAAGTCAAAACACATTCATATGAGATTTTGTTAAATTCGTCTCAATTTATTCTATAAGAATATTAACTTTTTATAAATTTTACAAATATACAATTATATTACCCATAAAAGATTTATTTTAGCAAAAGTAAAAAAGGTGAAATATTAATTTTAAGAAAAATAGGGAATAGAGTAAGTATATGCTTCATGAATATAGTATACAATTTTAGAATTTATACTTTAGGATATATTTATTGAAAACAACTGATTTGAATTGAACTGTTTATAGGAGAAAGAAATTAGAAACTGAACTGAATTGAGCTGGAGAGGAATGAAATTAAGCTATACTAAAGAGGCCCTTCCTTAGTTGCTTCTATTTTATTTTTTTAGCTATTGTACGTAAGCCTTATTCTTCCCTAACTTTTTGTACTTCTTATTTGTTCCTCTCATTATAAATACTTTTTTTTTTCACTCTGTAATCTTTCAAAAATCCTATATATATTTTTTTAATATTACTTGTATTTATTACATTTAGAAAAAACAAAAAATCTACATATCTTATATGAGAAATTATCAATATATTAAAGAATTATTCCATTATACTTTTTGGTTAATTGAGCATGAGAAATGTAGCTCTCATGTGGAGCAATTTCTACATATATTCTTTGTAATTAATTGATGAAGCAGAATCTAACAATCCGTATTCAACGCTTTCTAGCTATGATATTTCTGTAAGTTAGATTTTGGCTCAGTTTAAAATACAAGCGACTCAATGTTTGATTAAAAAAAATAGTTACCCTTTATTTGAGATGTGTGGTAAAAAATTAGATACCGAAACCGTCCATTGCTCGAGCATTAATTGCACTCATTTTATTTAAAAAAAAAAAAAACTCAAGTCTGTTTTATGCAACACTCATATAAAGACTTCTTTAGATGTTTGATGTTGCTAATTCAAGTTGTGAGACAACTAGTTTTTGGTTCGTTTTCATGCTTATTAATCTCATGCTTCTTCAATCTTCATGGTAATATTCGCTTTTTGTTGGTGCACCGTGCACATCTTTCTTTTCTCTCAATCCTAACTCAAACCTCTAATCTTTCTTTGATGTCCTACTAGAACGCTGCGGTTTGATGATATGTTGATTCTTTGGTGACGTCCCTATACGGCAAAACTCTACCGTTTGATCAACCAAGGTAGTTTAAACCATCTTTGCTCATTGACTTGCATTCTTTCTCTTAGACGCCTCATCATGCACGTCCCTTGTCCTTTTTTTCGTACTCTTTTTCACACGACATGCATTTCATTTACAGTCTTTATTTCCTTATAATTATAGTTCCAAACCACACAAAAAACTCATTTGTATATGTATAAGAAAAAAAAAAAAAAAAAAACTTTAAATGTTTATGTATACCTGTTTTTTACAGGAAATTTCCTTTTATACCTATTTCAGGCTTTCAGAAATGTGTTACAAAAAACACATTAAAGCTAAGTTACAACTTCATTGCGTATGTTATATTTCGCTTATGATATAATATGAACTTCATGTTGAAATAATCAGTTACAACATCTAAGAGACACCAAAAAAAAAAGCAACTATACAAAATGTGCCTCCTACATTTTACAGCTCTAGCTGCAAATTTAACAGAGAATCTCTCCCTTCCTCCGTTTGCAGCATCGTTTCTCTTTTCTTTAGTGCGATTCTGTCAGAGACTCCAGCAGCATGCGCTGCATTGAAGTTGCAGCCTCGTAGCTAGTGGTAGAAGACTCCAAGGTAATATATAGCTTAAGGCATCCCCTTGTTTTACCATATATCTTCTCATTCATCAATGTAGGGCAGAGGTTCAGCAATGCAAATGTAGAACTCAGTTAGCTTTTCGTCGAGCACTCTTGAGGCAGACCAGAAGTCTTCCTTAAATTAGAAGCTCGTTTCCTCCAACGGTTGTTGTGCAACTTATAATGTAATACCTATGTAGAACAAAGGAAAAAATGTCAGAGTTTGGATTCCAATAATCCATGGCCAGATACAATCTACAATTATACTGTTCGTCAACTAAGCAAGTCTATTTATTGGGCCAGGTATCTTTGTATTATAGGTAACTTTCAAGGTATATTAAGCTTATTTAAAGCAAAGCGCAAAATTTAAAGTTTACACAGTACAGATGATAAGGGTATCTTGTGCATTCCAAATAGCAACACCGTTATCTTGGAATCCACAAGACACATGTCACACAAACGCAGACGAAGTGTGGACGATAAAGTGAATGATATGGATCAAACCAGCACATTCACATGATGACCATTAAAAATGATGAGGGGTACACAGTAGGTCACAAATCAATATATAAACCTGTATAAGTGTGGCAAAGACATCGTCCTCAGTTAGAAGCAACATCTCTGCAGCCCAATCATCAACATGACCGAAAGTAGATTTCTGCCTCTCAGCCTCACGCAAGACAGAATCACGATATAAGAACCGTTGCCAGATCCGTCGCACATTTTCCAGCTTAAATTCTATCTCTGTCTCATTAAATCCCTGCAAGTAACAGTAAAAGTCCACAAGTTAGACACTTACACCAATAAGAAATTTAATGTTGAAGAAGGGACAAAACTTGGTGAAACACCTACCCTGAGAATCTTTATCAAATTAGGTATTTCATCTTCACCAATTCGAACAGCAAAACTTTCATAGTTGAGGACATTTTCATACGGAAGAAAGATACCATCCTGAATAGACACAACTTTGAATCAGTGAATATCACATGGCATGGTTTGTGAGCAGTAAAGTTTCAAGCGATGAAATGCAAGCATGCTTTATTTAGCTTGGGTAGTTAAGCATATCAAGTATGAAAATGTTGAAAATATAAATGAGATACCTTTTTCACCATGATATATAGATTGAAGCAGCTTTTAAACATATCAGGATGCAACTCACCTACTTTATTAAAAACTACAATGCAATTAAAAAGTTTTTTGAAGCCATGCCCAGTGAATTTCGCATTGCAATTCGACATTTCATAGCCAAATTATAATGTAAGAAATAAAGTCAAATATTTTGTAACAATAAAGCCCTACTTACTCCTGCTTTTTGCCAAACTGGAATTACTTTTGGATCAAAACTAAATTTTCCTGATTCCCTGTAGTTACTTTACTCAAAAGAAACTAAATTTGTTTAAGATGCTAGGCAGAAACAAGTGAGTCAAGCCAGTCTTCTAGGACTATACATCAATTGAGTACAAGGACTTGATGCATCATGTTCATAGCAACAAAATAAAAAGATGCTCTTTGTGATAAGAATGTGATAATAATCTTAAATGTAAAAAGATGCTCTTTGCTTTTTGTATCAATAGCAACAAAAGTAATTGCTCTTTGCTTTTTGTATCAATAGCAACAAAAGTAATCATTTTAGTCATTTTAAGATTTTCTAGAGTGAAATTTCAATCTGCACTATTAGAAAGAGTGAAATTTCATTCTGCACTATCTGCTATGCATTGGGTCAGAGCTTCTTGAGCCCAACCATCTACGGAGTACTTCATTCTATTCTGCGTAACCTGTAATACGAAGTATATGCTATTTCATGCTGAGATACATGGCTTTATTTTCAATGTTTAGGACTGATCCACCAGTACCTTTTAAATATTACATGAAGTGTAAGAAAAAGGAGAGAGCAAGAGTAAGGAGGAATGGACTTGCAGGGGAAGTTAGTTATGCTGCTGATGTTGAAGGGTAATGAGGTCTTTTGCTACAACCTAGTTATAACTTTATTAGATATGGTCAAAGTATGTATGAGCAGTTGTCATAAATATAATTAAGGATTTAAGGGTGTAACGCTATACCTAAAATCATCCAGAAAATAAGTGAAGTAGTTTCCTTTTCAAAAGCCCTTAACGTCTTGAGCTGCTCCCTAGATTCCCTTCTCCAAACTGGTGATGTCGCAGGAGTTGGTTAGTCTTCATCTGCTGAGCAAGCTTCCTTCTAGCCTAAGTGATTGTGATAAGAGGTTTAGGCTGGTAAAAAGCAGTGTTATTGCTCCTAAGTGATTGTGATAAGAGGTTTAGGCTGGTACATAGCAGTGTTATTGCTCCTAAGTGATTGTGATAAGAAGTTTAGGCTGGTACATAGCAGTTTAATTGCTTCTTGTGTATTCGTGAGGTTTGTCTCCTAGCATTCAACCAGAAGTGTACGTTCAGGCATTCATAGTCTCTTCCATGCAGAACTAGGTTAGCCATGAGCTAAGTTGAACTCTAACGTGGCTCAGCATAGTTTTACTTAATTTCGTGAACTCACTTCTAACTTGATACTTAGCTCCATAAATTATTTTTCAATGTTACACACAATAATATACTCCATTGTTGCTATTTGGCTCTAATGCTTGGAGTTTAACATGAGCAAGTTTTTCCAAAATTTATCTTCTCTTTATAATTACATAAGAAGTTTGGGTTCTAGGAAAAAAGATATATAACTTCCTCGCACATTATTCGAAAAAAATAAATTGCATTTTATTTGTTAACGAGCAAACAAGCTAGACGATGCAGTTGAGTTTGAGTTTGGCTTATTAAGTATTTGAGCAATAATCTTGAGCTTAAACTTTAATCACTAATCAAGTAATCAATGGAGCAAGCTTGACCTAAGCCTGACCTTAGCTTTAAAAGGCGAGAGGCACACCTAGATGCAAAAGGGTGTGCGCTTGTGCCTTACACATTAATATCCTTCTCGTGGGTCATGCACAAAACAATAAAAAATGGAAAAAAATCCCAAAAGGCCTGTGCCTTGGTGCCCCTCTGTGGCCTTTTATGGGATATACGCCTCAGCCTCCAGAGGCGTTTTTCTTGGTGCCCTACATGGCTACATGCAGCTATGCGCGCACTTCTAAAATTAAGGCTTTGACTAAGCTGATTCTGAATTATTTACGAACTGTTAATGGCGGGTAATGGCTACCGTCATTTTGAGGGCAATGGTATATCAAAATTATAACCTTCCTATTTCTATCCTTTAAGAAATCCAGATATTTAACTGTAAGGTTCCCATCCCTCCTTAATCCAGGGCTCCAGGCAACCAACTCCCTATTTGTATGGAAAGCGAGAACACATATTTCACAAGTCACAATTATAGAAGATGCTGCATTGCCATATATTTATTCAATCACAAAATTCCACAATAGGAAAAAAGTTGACAAAAAGCCAAAAATTACCTGAATTATAACAGGAACGCATCCTTGAAGAATGCTATCCTCCATTCTTCCACTCCAACCATCTCCAGGAAAAACCCCGCAGAAAACAGAACTAGCCAATTCTTCGTGATATTTTTCAGAGCGTAGTGGCGTCACAACCACATCATCCTCGTGCTGCTTACCGAGTTTCCCAATTTTATCAGGACTTGATCCAAATTCTTCTGCTAACTTTTGCCTAATACCCATGCTATACCTGGAAAGAAAATGTAGAAAACTTATTTTAACTACCAGAACAACTGCAATCCACTTGAAGGATCAATAAAATGGAGAACGACTAGATACAATTACATCCATTGCATAATGATATAGGCCCAGTACAAAGAACGTACGTCGCTTCTGGTCTGCCGTTCTCATAGGCTGGGCCCAGATTTCCATTAAAGTAAAAAAGTATCTTCCTCTGGTCACGAGGCCTGCAGCAATAAGTGCTCATCACTCAGCAGGTTTAAAATACATACGCACTATCCAAAAGAAAAAAGAAAAAAAACTAACAAAAAAAAAAGGACGTGCACCTTGCCCAAAGTTTGGCCCTAAAGGATTTGCCATCAGGCCGTTTCCACGAAGGAAGAACAATATCTTTGCTAGAGTCAAAGCAGGGATGATTGCCTCTTCTAGCAGGGGAAATGCCATCCCAGTTGTCTGCCCAATAGGCAGTGGTTGAATGTTTATGCTTTGTATTTGTGTTGCCCCAATGAACCAACATCATGCTGTTCCATATCTCTTTTGGAGCATAGCAAGCACCTTCATCCCATGCGAAAAACTGCCATCAGGAATATATCACATCATACAGTGATACATTGGTACTTTCTAAGAAGTGTAGAATTAGAAGCTCTTATGGACAAAGTGGCTGACAAACTTACCCATATATGATCTTTTCCAGATGAACGTTTCCAATAAGGGTAATGTTCAATAATGTGATCATATGCCTTTTTATAAAACTTTAAAGTGAAGGAGCTTCTGTAGCCTTTATGTTCCTGACAATTTACAAGAGATCAAAATAATATCGGATAACAGTACTCCGTAGCATTAAACATAAATGGTTTCTCAGGAAGAAAAATGTGTAAATATTGGCACATTGTCATCAAACCATATCCACAACTTTTCATTTAGGTGCAAACTGGTAGCCAAAAAATGTTTCACTCAGGCAAAAACCCCGAAGAGGCAAGTCCATGAATGAGTTCTATATTGCCAGAAATAGTTACATTTCATCTTAACTTACCATGTCATTTTTATCTCTAGACAGAATTTATTTTTATTTTAGATACCCATGCTGTTGCAAGTTTTACTTCCTCAGGCCTTTAGGGACCTCTTTCTCATATTTCCACTGCATTAACCTCAAGTTTGACATTTGTGAATTGTGATAATATGAACTATGGAGTGCTTGTTACGTTAATAGCTTCGAGCATATCTCTCGTCAGACGGTCTTAATATATATCTATATATATAATAAAGAACACTCAGTTTTTTTCCCTGCAACTTTTGGGCATTCTGCCTAAAATTTTTGCTTTTTAATGTTTTTCATATAGACTTGTCATATAAAATTACTCAAAAACAATGTATAAATTTTCAAGGAAATTTCAATATCACTATATTCAGCCTACCTGCATATTAATGTGGGGAGCATCATCACCTCTAGTTATGATACATGAATCAAGAACCGGAACAAAGAAAAAATCTGCTTCTTCGCCGTTTAGTGTTCTATGTGGACTAGCTAAAAAGCTTTCATAGATTGCCATCTGCAGGGATAAGGACATAAAGTATCAACATAGTATATTTGATTTTTTGACCATCAATACAGTATATAATATTTGCAATATAAGAGACTCAAAAAAAAGTACCTGTGCACCATAGAGTTGCTCTGTCCATACAGTAGCATTCCTTTCATCATAGAGTCTATTTACACATTCAAATTTGAAATGGCGTCCCTGCAAAATAGCATCAAGCTTAGGCAATTATATCATTAAATGTCTACAAGGAGCAAGATTAACAAAAAAGAAAGGAGACACTGTCCTCACCTACCTCAAGGAGAAGACTATTAAATTCTGAGGGCAAATCATAAACATATATCAGGGGTCTTTTCTTTGTGACTGCAGCATCAACACCGTTTATACTTTCTGAAGCATGTGCAGAGCCAGGCATATTGACCAGAGCTGGACGTAGCCACTGAGGCCACTCTCTAATGGATGAGAAAACTGATGGGACACTGCAATCAGCTCCATACCAGCCTTCATGACACTGAACCAAATTAAAATTTCAAAAGGTGCTGAGTTGAGCAGCACGCCACTACGCCAGCACTATGGGGCATGAGGACATTCCACAGTAAACTATCTACTGTCCGCAATAATTTTTGTTTATTCAGAAGCACAGCAAAAGAGAATCACCAAAGAAGTTTCTTATTCTAACATCTAACATCTTCAGAATAGAATAATTATCTCTTCAATCATGGCAATCAAAAAAAATCTTTAGACATATCAAGAATATCAAGAGAAGTACACCACATCTGTAAAGAACCTGGCAACCTACATATTGTTAGAAGATCTGAGTCACTAACTATCTGATTCCAGCTGAAACCCTTAACTTTCTACTAATTTTTCCTTCAAATGGTAATATCAAGTTCATACAGCAGGCCTTACCCATTTTGAAACAGGAACAAAGACTCACAATTTACAATTATTTCTAATGGATACAATTAAAGTTCAAGGATAGTATGCATTAAGCGAGGGATCTACGATACCTGACAAAATCCACCACGACAATAGCCATGGCCAGAACATTGATTAATGCAGGTGGTTATAACAGGATATTCACAAAACTTGCCAATGCGACCGTCATATTTACAATGGCATTCCTCTTTGTATTTGGCATTGCCAGAATATCCTTCTTCTGGGTCCACATTGCACCAGCCTGCCACGCTACTGTTTGTTGTAAATACATCCAAATCCGGATTTCCCCAGTCAGTCATTGGAGGCGTAGCACTTGTACTGAAAAGTTCAAAAACATATGGCAACATTATTCATCTTATCAAGCGAAATAAAGTAAGGCATCACACACAAGTTGGTTAAATATGCTTACTTGATCTTAAAGCCGCATTGCTCAGCCACAGGACGAAAAGGATACTTTGTACCTTCTCCACAAAAGCACATAGCTCTAGTTGTATCACACTGACTTGGGCAAATAGAGACAACCCATCGACCAAAAGGTCGATCCGGAGTTATTGGGTAGTTGCAAGCTAAATACAATGTATCTGAACATTGTTCACCTGTTATGCATAAAGGGAATCATGATTCTGTAAATATAAAAAAGTTTTGATGCAAAACCATATCATTTTTCCTATTACCAAAATACATTGAGGATTTAAAATGACACAATAACCAAAAACAAATCTCACAAGCATTCTATCATTCAACATATCTTAAAATGGAAGTTAGTGCAAATCACAATCTTTGAGGGGAGAGGGGTCTAACCACTATATCCATGAAAGCACCGACACTCGCCAAGTTCATGATTGCAAACCCCTTGCCCACTGCAATCATTTTTGCAAACCTTCCCACTGATTTTCTGCAAAGAAAATCATCAAAATTGCACAGCTCAAAACAAACATCATAAAGTCATAAACTATCTAGTGTCTCACACCAAATATAAAGATTCCTGATTTCCTGATGTATTGAAGAGGACACAGAAAAAGATACAATTGCGACGAAAAGAGATACCATAACAGCATAAACAATAAATACTTTTTCTTCCTACAAAACTTTCCTTATCCAATAAAGTACACAAAACCATTGAAGAATTCAATACCTCAGTGATATTTACTTCTCTAACAACTGAACCACACCCTGAAAACCACTGGCCAATCTCGGCCTTCCAAGGAGCACCACGATAAACGACAGCATTATGCAAATCAGCAGGAAATTGACACACCAAGGCGTGCCCCGGTGATGAACCATCAGCATTGAGCTGAGTAGACTCATTTGATGGGGTACATAATATTTGAGCTTGCTTAATACTAAAATAATCTAATGTAGGACTCCAAGGTATCACAAAAAACTGAATTATAGATATTAACAACACCACTAATCCAACAACAGTAATTATTGTCCAAGAACAATACTTCTTCTGCATTGCCAACATTTTTACCTTCCCAAAAACACTTAAATTAACCACAATATTCTCACTAATTTCAAAAACCCAAAATCCCACTATCACTAATCAAACTGTAAACATTAAACAACATTGTTAACTACTCTAATTAACATAAAACTAAAATAAGGAAAAACCCTCCTGGGAAAAATCAGCAATGAAATTCCCCATAAAAATGCCAAATTGATCACATGGGTATCTCTAAAAACACCTTAATTACATAAAATAAACATTAATTTCCCAAATAAAATAAAGTAATCACAATTATAGAAACAGGGTAACCGCGAAAATAGGAGAAATTTGAATAATAACTGTGGGAAATTGAGCTAAAGATCTGAAATTGGGTGTTTAGGAGATTAAGTGAGTGTGAATTTAATAAATTATGAAGAATTTTTTATTGAATTTTTCAGAAAAAGACAGATTGAAATAGTGGGGATAAAATGTAATTGAATATTATGAGAATTGGATTGAATATGATTTAATTTTACCTAACTATTAAACAAATAATTCATTTGAATCGAAATGTTTAGAAAAAATGTACCACAAATATGAGGAATTTGTCTAAGCTGGTAAGATTGTCCTGCAAAATTGAGGTTTTAACTTTTTAGAGTAAGATGATGATAGCTTTTGTGCTGAAATGATTTGATTAGGGCTTAAATTGGTTAATTGGTTACTTAGGTTGTTTATATGACCACTCTGGCACCTTTGCGATGATGTCAATGAATTGAGCCGTGTCGATTGTCGAGTCGAGTCGTGTTGGATAACAATGTATTGGATTTTAATTTATATAAATTAAAAAACAAAAAAGAGAAAAATTTAGTATGATTAATTAAAATTTTCAAAAAATATTTTCTAAGTTTGATTTATATAACCCTTTATGAGATGATTTGTAAGCGGGATCAAGAGTTTGAAGACAAGATAATAAGATTGAAATGTATGAGGGTGACAGTACATTGAATCATTCAACGAACCAATATGAAATTTTCTAGAATTGCAACTAGAGGATTGTGCGGTAAGTAAACAACTAAATATTTGTATAGCGTGTGATTTATCTAATATCGTGATAGAGGCATAGAACTAAGAGGGGAACATTAGTTGCTGATACTAATTTCGTTCAAACTCTAAAGAAAAAATAGTTAGAGGGCTAGAGAACCGATAAAGATATAGGCCCTAACTGTAATACTAAATTATGTGGTCGAAACCTACAA
This sequence comes from Suaeda aralocaspica, assembly GCA_016808085.1. Lineage (NCBI taxonomy): Eukaryota > Viridiplantae > Streptophyta > Magnoliopsida > Caryophyllales > Amaranthaceae > Suaeda > Suaeda aralocaspica. The sequence continues at coordinate 901,058 of PYUH01000019.1, forward strand.
ATAAAGGGTTATTTCCTCGACTAGTAATCTTCTCTACAGTGATTAAGCTACCAAACAATCCTTTTTGAGAGGTCAATTAGTTGATCATTATTGAACGGGCGAGAATGACATGTCTATTGTGTCGGTCAATTTTACGTTTATAAACATGTCTGGTATGACGTATAGTAATTTAACTACCTCGAAAACATTTTTAGTCTTTATTAACAACTCCCCAAAACTGTTACTAATTAGAACCTTCTCTAAACTTCAATCTTCTACTCAAACACATGAAAATAAAGTATGTTTGTCACAAGGGTTTGCTGCTTTAGGGCATCCATGTTTATGAACAAAGTAAAAATCATTTCTCTCTCTTCCACAAATCATTTTTAATTGTAACTCATATAAATTGTTAACAATGAACAAAGTTGTTAACAAAAGAATAGGAATGCGATTTATCTCTCCTACTTTATTTCATCTATATTTTCTCTTTATTTCACCGATCTTTTTATTATTTTTAACAAATATTATAATATTTAATTTAATTACCCTATAATTATACAAAAATATGAGAATTACATACTAAAAGTGTAGAGCGGTGGTTGTTTCATTTTGATTAAACTGCAATATATCGATGACAATAATCTAGTTGTTCACTATTATAATACGAAATAATTGATTTTAACCTTAATTTTCGAATACCTTAATAAAAAATTTTGGTGATCAATCTTCGTTAGAATGTTGACTATCTAAGCTACAAACTTATAAGTTAAAGCGTAATTATTAACATAAACTAGATATTCATGCAACAGATTACCAAATTATATGCTAGTGTTTTCTTATTTTCCGGGCTCAATGGCATGCATGACCATTATCATGGCAAGTAAGACATGATAATAAAGTGCTACACTTGGGGTGATAATGTGACAAATATTTTTGCTAGTAGCCACTTACCAACTAGGATTACCTACACCCGGAGCACCTTCCTCTAGGTGCTCCTGGTGTAAAACGCAGAGTTTTGGGCTTGCCAAAAGCTGCAGCAACAAACTGCTATAAATAAGCAGTTTGTTGCCTTTTTTTTTTTT
>PYUH01000019.1:904239-920035 GCA_016808085.1 Suaeda aralocaspica
TGAACATTAGTAACATTGAATTGTTGTTCAATTTCTTTTGTAATTGATGTAATCATATTTTCTGGACTTCTTCATAAAAATTCTGAACATTCACAAAAAAAGAATTGTTGTTCTGTTTTCTCTAGTAATTGGTATAATATTATTTATGAACTTTTTCATAAAAATTCTGAACATTCAGAAAAAATGAATTGTTGTTCAGTTATTTTCTTCTAATTGTTGTACAATGAGTTAGTGTTCAGCTTAATAATTGTAATGTTTTCGATTTTTGCAGATGATTCAATCCAAATGATTGTGAATGAAGCTGATGAATCTGAATTATTGAATGTAAAAGTGAACAATGATGAAGAAGCATTTGATTTGTATAACAAATATGCTTTTCGAAAAGGATTCAGCATCAGAAAAGATAAAGTGAGGTTGCGTGCTGATGGAAGTTGGACAATGAGGAAGTTTGTTTGTTCTAATACTGGCAGAAAGGATGATCAAATTAAGAAAGAAAGGTCTTTTGAAAAAGCAGACACAAGGACAAACTGCAATGCTTTTGTTCAATTCAGCATTGATAAACAAGGGCAATGGACATGTTCAAGGCACAATATGCAACATAACCACCCAATGATACCTATTGAGAAGAGACACTATCTCAGATCTCAAAGAAAAATAACAGATAATCAGCTACAATTTATGAGCACTTTAAAAGCAAGTGGAGTAAAAATTGCAGATGCAATGCGTGTAATGAGGAAAGAAGCAGGAGGATCTCCAATGGTAGGATTCACTGGGAAGGATGCTTACAATAAATTATCCATAGAGAAGAAGAAAGAAATAGGTGGAGCAGACTGCAAATATTTGATAAAAATGTTAGCACAAACGTATATCTGAACATTTATGCATATTATTTGAACAAGTTTTAGCCAAAATTGAACATTAAAAACATGCAGACAATCAAAGGATATTAAAACTATATCTGAACTTTTACGCAAACTAGCTGAACTTTTATGCATATTTTCTGAACTTTTATGCAGGCAATCAAAGGATCCAGAATTCTTCTATGAATTTGAGGTGGATGAAGATGGAACATTAATCAGCATTTTCTGGAGAGATACCAAAATGAAAAGAGATTATGAAGCATTTGGCGATTTGCTAGTATTTGATACAACTTACAGAACCAACAAGTATAAACTGATATGTGCTCCTTTCGTTGGAATGAATCATCATTGTTCAAATGTGATGTTTGGAATGGGATTTGTCTTCAATGAGAGAATTGAATCATTCATTTGGCTATTCGAGTCGTTTCTCAGAGCGAATGGAGGAAGACATCCAACAAGAATAATGACTGATCAGTCTGCACCAATGGCTGCTGCAATAAAAATAGTATTTCAACAAAACACAAATCACAGACTATGCACATGGCATATTGCTCAAAANTATTTCTCAAAATGCAGCAAAACACATTGGTCATTTGAAAAGCTTGGATGGCTTCAACAACATATTCAACCTTATTCTGAAGTATTGTGAAACGCCAGCTGAATTCGACCACTATTGGTCAAGGTATGTTTTTAACTTCTAAATTATTCTTTGAAATTTCAGTAGAGATATCTAAACATTAATGGCATATAAATGAACATTATTCTAAATCCAATATTCCAATAATATGAAAACACTTATTTTGCATTAATGTTCAGATATTTAATATAGATTGTTCATTTTTTCAGAATGCTGATGAAATACAATTGCGCAGATAATGAGTGGCTGCAAAAATTATGGGCAGATAGATTTCAATGGTGTCCTGCTTTTTCAAAAAAGTACTTCTCTGGGGGTATACTTTCATCTCAAAGAAGTGAAACGACAAACAAGTCTGTATCAAAGAGGCTAACCAAGACCATAGGACTCTCTGACTTTTACAATTGCTTTGTTGATGTGGTATCTGAATGGAGAAGTAAGGAAAATGGAGAAGACTTTAACACTATCAAAGGGAATAGAAACTTGGTGTTTGCAAATATCAGTATACTTGAGCATGCTCGAAAGATATACACCGCTGAAATATACAAGTGTTTTGAAGATGAGTTCATTAAAGGAACTGCTTGCAACAATTTATCAATTAATGATAAATCTCAAGTTGTATCTTTCTATGTTTGGAGGCCAAATGTAGATTTTATGAGACAACAAGTTGTATTTGACAAGCACACTCATGAGGTGAATTGCACATGCAATCTATTCAGTGAAATGGGAATACTTTGTTCCCATTCACTACGAATATACCACATGCACAATGTGGAAAGAATTCCAGAACGATACACATTGAAGAGATGGTTGAAGACTGCTATGTCAACTCATTCTCAAGAGGAAGAAAATGGAACAAATAACATTGTCCAAGCTTCAGTTTGGAGAGCACAAACTCTGAGATTTCTTGTCGTCTTGATCACAGCATGCCAACAGATACCAATATGCAGAAAAGAAATAGATAAGACTTTGACGTCACTGAAAGAAAGCATTGAAAGCATGATGGGGAAAATTAACTTTGATCAGAAAATTGAAGAAGAAACAATAGATATATCTAAACTGGCAATCAAGGTAAACTGAACATTACTAAGTAATTTCTGAACTTTTTTATTCAAAATTGTGAACACTAATATAAAGTTTGTTTTATTGCATACAGGATCCACCAATGCCTAAGAAAAACTATGAGAGGAATATTAGACCAAAAGGTGCAGTTGAGAAGGCAAGAAACAGGGCAAAATCTTGGAAGAAAAGACAAGCACTCTTCATAGATTACACAAAAGCAGCAGCACAATATGCATTGAAGGTAATGAACATTATTGTATACAGAATGAACATCTTATCATTTGATATGAACAATTACATATATTTATGTATGCAGGAATTTGATCCAAATTCCTATGGTTATGTACAACCAACAACTCCAAGATCAGGATTAACACATCTTGTAGCAACTAGTCAATCAACTACTGCAACAGCAGCAATCCCAGTTGTACAAAATACACAAGCAAAAGGCAAATCAAAGAAAACCCCAGCATCAAGTTCAACAAACAAGAAACAACAACCACAAAATGCAACCTCGGCATCAAATTCAAGTAACAACTACAGAGAAGAACAAAATGCAACTCCATACACACCATATATTCATACAACAGATCCACAACAAACAACAACACAACCAGATATATCTTATAGTTTATATGAAGAAATTTCTAGAGTTGATCCTTTTTTTAGTACACTTTTGTCATACTTTGATCCAAATTATAGGTAGTTTTTGTAAACAAATAGATACGTTTACATATTTTATAATATTGATTTTTATATAATACCTCTAGTGCATCAAAAATGGTTGTACTTGTGATTTTTTTTTTTTTGTAAATATTATTATTTAGAAGTGGACACTGATACAGAAGACATGAACATATAAGTAAAATTTCTGAACAACTATAGTACACTACTTGTAATTTTTTACTACAAATTGTTCAGAAATGAACAACAACAGTCACAAAATGAACATCATCCATAAAGAAATGAACATCATACTAATTGTAATTTCTGAACATCAATGAATTAGCAAACTGAACATCAAGAACTAAAAAATGAACAATAGCATTAAAAGTCATAAACTAAATTAGACAACTATCCATAAGCATACTATACATACTAAATACCATTAAAAGTCATAAACTAAACTACACAACTATACATAAGCAAACTAAAAATACTAAATTTCTAAATTGTTTTCAAACTAACTAATCAAATTGTTTTCAACAAAAGCTAATCAAATTGTTCTACAACTTCCAAATTTCTAATCAACTAAATCTTTCATCTTGCTCTCACTTTGTGAAGAACTTCTGACTTGTACTTGTTGCGCCTATGCAATATAAGTTGGTAGCAGTATCTAACACGTAACTTAACCAACTTTTCTTTCTGAAAAACATTTAAACAATGAAATGAATATAAAGAAACATAAATTGAACATTAATCAATAATAAATGAATATAAAATTACCAAAGCTCTATAGTTTGAGAAGTCACATTCCCAATCACCATCTTCTCCTTTGTAAGTTTCCAAGTGATGCATTAAATAAACACCACAATTCACAACATCTTTAGAATTCCTCCAAGACATCAAGATCAGACTATGTTGAAATCTGGAAATAGACCCAATTTCTGACAAACCCTTAGAATGCAGCAATCTATCAACAGCAAACAGCTGCAAATATTAAAAAATTCAAAAAATTATGAATGAACATTTATATAAAAATTCTGAACATTAATATCCAAAAAATGAATAGTACATTAGAAAATGAAATACTTACCACAGTATCAGGTAAATGACCATATTTTTTGTCAACAGTAACACCAACAGGAAGTTTTCTATTATCAACAATCTTAATAAGCTTCTCATCCAAACTAATCCAAAGCATATAGTAATGCCCAGAATACCAAACAGGAAACACAAACTGATAAAAGCAACAAACACAAAAACAATTTATCATCCAGCAACTTGTATTCACTTCCCAAAAAAAAAAAAGAACATTAAACAGAAAAAAATGAACATTACATTTCTGATAACAGCAATATTAGTGACATTGGCAGTTTGAAACTCTTCATTCATTCTGCATAGAGTAATTTCAACCTTCTCTTCTAAAGGAGTCTCCAAATCAATAATTTCCTTTGTACACATCATCAACTACAACAAATATAATGTTATAAGGAGAAAAATTAGAAATGATAAAACTATTGAACATTTACTTTAAAAATCTGAACAACTATAAGAACAAAATTGAATTAACTTACAAAAGGCATTGTGCTGAAGTAAAATGTATTTCTTGGTCTATCATTTTCACTAACAATTCCAAAATTCAGATTCATACACCAAGAATCTATGATGCAATTCATTACTTCTTTTTCTTCACCCAAAGTAGCCATTTCATTTCTACTAATACTATTCTCACCATCAAAAAATAAAACTTCCCTACAAAAACAAGAAATAAATGATAAGAAATTAAATTCAAAATCTAAAATTCATAAAATATTTAAAATTTACAAAAATAAATAACTCACGTATCTTCTCCAACACCAAAGGCATAATCACTAACAGCAACATTCATAGTATTGAAGTCTTTGAAAAGATCAACATACTTCACCAGGAATGGAGATCCATAAGCTGTAGATGGTACACGAGCTCTTTTGGATCTATATGAATAAATTCAAAATAATATTCAAAATAATAACATAAATGTTCAATCTTAAAACATTAATGTTCAAATAACAACATTAAAGTTCACCAAAAAACTATATGACCAAAAAACATCATTGTTCAAGGTAACTACACCAAAGTTCAATTCAAAAACATAAATGTTCAAAATAAAAATATAAATATTCATTTACATAAGCAATGAATCAATGTTCAGTGAAGAAAAATAAATGTTCAAAATAAAAACATAAATGTTCATTTTACCTAAGAACTGGTAGTTTTTCCCTTGGTTTTTCAATAACAGCTGCCATATCACCAGCAGGTTCTTCTTCAACTTTGTCTTTTCCCTTGGACAAAACATTCAAAACAGACTGAACAAGCTCACTATCAGTCAAACCAAAATCCTCATCCGAACCAACAACATTCTTTTGTTTTTCACTGTCAAAACACCTGACAACATCATCAGTATTCAGAAAAGTAGGTGTTGCCAATTCAAGGTTGGTGTTAATATTGGATTTTGGAGAAGAAGGATCAACAAATTTTACAGAAGTTCCTTTTGGAGAACTAGGTCCTTCATCATCAGAAGACGGGGTAGATTGAGTCACATATCTAAAACCTATGTCAAAAGGATTCTGAGGATCAACATCCTCCTTATCAACTAAAACCTCCTTCTTCCTTTTCTCCTTCCTACCCTTGTTCTCCTCCATTCTCTTCATTTTTGCTAACAGTTCTTTTTCAATAGCATCAATCTCAGCCAAGAAACTAACACTCTCATAAACTTCTTGGCTTTGACTAAGTAAAGAATGTTGCATTTTTCCTTCTTTCACTCTCTCCTCAATGTATTTTGACAACTCCTTAGACAATGAAACATCAGGAAACAATGACTGAGCTTCTTCAAGTAATTGACTAAGAGCTGTAATTTGAGGTCCAATAGTTGTCAACAACTGTAAAAATCTTTTAAGAATAACCTACAAAAAAAATGAACATTAATTCAATAAAATTGAACATTGGAAATTACAACTTGAACACAATATTATTTTCTTAAATAAAAGGTATTTTACCTTGAAATTGTTGTCAGATGCAACTTCACCTTCCCCTTTGCCTCCCAAATTCTCGTTTACAACTGGAGCAGGTTTCGAAATAGGGGGAAGAATGAAACCTTTACCAACTCCATTGCTCTTTTCAATCTGAATTCTATCAACTATCATTTGCTTCGTCCAAGCTCTCACTAGAGGAAAAGTTCTAGGATGTTCAATACCTAGTCTCCTCACTCTATCAAAATAACAAATCTACAAATACAATACAAAACTGTGTCATTAATCATGAACATTCATTTTATAAAAATGAACTTCAACAAGAAATAAATGAACATTACTGGAAACTACTTGAACTTTACAAACAAAATAAAACAAAAAAGATATATATCAAAATTGTTATATGAACATTACTACAAAAATTCTGAACAACAATTTTATATAATTGAGCATTAGGAATACTTACAGTGAGAAAAGAGAGAGGACCATTGAAAGAACTCTTCTTGCTCTTATACTTGACACAAGCATTGATAAGACTTTGATGCACATACTTGCACCAATTCAAGTGGGGGATAACTTCAACAGTCAACATAGAGTACAGAAAGTTGAATTTCACATAAGCATTAGTTGATCCCCCAAACAAACAATTAACAGCAATAACAACAAAATCAATGATGAACTTGTTGTCAGGCGGATTGTTTTTAGCTTCTACAGAGTAATAATCTATCATAGCACTAAGCAATAGGCTGCCCTTATGGGGAGATAATCCCCAAAACACACGCCACTCAACCAAAAAATTAACAAAATCATCAGAATAATCTCTAGCTATCGGCTCAACAATGTCAATTTCTCCTTTGGGAATCCCAAAAACCAATTCAACATCATCAGCAGAAATATCAAAGCTCTTGTTACCGGATAAAACAAAAGAACTACAATCTTCATCAAAACAACCAATTAAATCCTCATTGAAAACAAGGTCGGAAGTAGGAAAACCAATGGCTAACAAATGATGAAAACCAATAGATTAAATCGCCTGCTTCTTGGCTTCAGTCAAATTATCAACAAACTTCCTAAACTTCACAGGACCACCCCTAACTGCAGCCTTATCTTTATCAAAGGCTTCAGTTTCAACAACCTCAGCATCACTATCACCATCAGCATCTCGACCAGAGACAACTTTCTACAGTAACAAATTTAAACAAACAATAAGTAACATGGCGGAATTCAGAATAAAATAAAATAAATAGTAATAATAAAAAAATGAACATCAATGCTAAAAAAATGAACATCACTATCATTCCTAAAATGAACAATAAGTATAAGAAAATGAACATCAATGTTTGAAAAATGAACATCAATATAAAAAGCTGCAAATGAGCAGTAACAATAATAAAATGATCAACACTTTTAACAAAATGAACATTAGTATTAAAAAAATGAACATCATTATCAATGCAAAAATGAATACTAAGTATTATAAAATGAACTTCAGTGTTAAAAAAATGAACATCAGTACAAAACATAATGAACACTAATAGTAAGAAAATGAAAATCACTTTCAATGAAAATGAAATCATTATAAATAACTAAACTGAATAATAACAATAACAAAATGAACATTACAACTATAAAAATGAACATTATTAACAATCATCAAATAATTACCATTTTTCCTTTCCCTTTATCTTTAGCAGAAGCTTTCTTCTTTCTTTCTAGATCAACATCATCCACTTTTTTTGTTGAATCAACTTTCTTAACAGGTTTCTTCTTCGAAACTACCAATTTTTTAGTTTCATCAGACTTCACTGATTTTTTGTCCTTTGGTTTAGGAAGAGATTTTGGTTCAGCATTTTTTACAAGAGGCCTTAATCTCTTTTCCAATTGATCAAGTTTAACTTCACGCTTAACCTTCCGCGCTTTTAATGCACCCTTACTTGCAACATGTTCCTTTCTTTCCAACAACAGCAGATGAAGCACCCACATCCCTTCAGCTTCTACTTGTGATTCAGTATTTGTTCCTCAAAAGGAACTACATTAGCAATGATTCTACCTTCAACATCAAATTGGATTTCCTAACATATTATAAAATAAAAACAATAAATAAAAAGAAACATCAAATGTTTAGCACTTAAACAAATAATAATAACAAAACAAAGATACCTGAAAGAAGGCTGATTTTTCTCTGAATCTCTATTTAATTTAAATTTGACAACCAATTTTTTTCTTTTCAGGTTGAAATGTATATAAATATTTCAGATCTGAAATACAAACATATAAAACAATGCAAACACATATATACACATTCAAAAGTAACTGAACATTATTAGAAAGATATGAACATTCTAACATAAAAAATGGTAGTATTAACATGAAAAAAACGAACTTTAAGAAATTATCAAACTAAAATGCAGTTGAACACTAGCTTCACAAAAATGAACATCAACACCACACAACAAATGCACACATATATACACATTCAAAAAGTAACTGAACATTATTTACAAAGATATGAACATTCTAACATAAAAAATGAGTATTAACATAAAAAAACAGAACATTAAGAAATTATCAAACTAAAATGCAATTGAACATTAGCTTTACAAAAATGAACATTTTTACAAATACACGAACATCAACTACAAACATATCAACACCAAAATCAGTATATGAACATCAACTAGATTTATATGAATATCAACTACAAATATATGAACAACACAATTGAAGAAGAATATATTAAAAAAACAAAAACGAGAACCAAAACCAAAAGAAAAATCAAACACAAAATAATCAAAATCATAACCAAAAACTACAAAAATAAAAGTGCAACAATTAGGGTTTATAAAAACAAAAAAAAAGCCTAAAAAAAGTCAATTACAATAACTTAAAATTCACATACTGTTTATCCTCCTCATCCTCCACATCCTTCATTGCATCAAGTTTTCTTAAAACTTCTTGAACTTTAGACGATGGCGATTGTGATTCATCATCCTTATGCTTACACTTACTAACTAACTCTCTTAAAGTAAGAGAATCAGAATTTCTACAAAAGCAAACAAAATTACACAAATTAAAACTAAATTAAACAATGTAAGCATAAAAAACGAAAATTATAAACAGTAAAAGCCACGAATCTTACCCTGAAGAACCATTTCCTCCTTCAATTGACTTATCCATGAGAAATTTATTGCAAAAACTTAAAATGTGATTCCACAAGAAGATAAAAAGAATTGAAAATGATTGAAAATGGTTTTTTTTGGACTTAATATAGACAAAAGGCAAAAAGGAAGTTGAAAGAACAAAAAAAAAAAAAACTGACAAAAGGAATAAAGAAACTGATATTCAATTTTTGAAAAAGAAAACGAAAAAAAAAAAAAAAACTGCTGCGCGTGTAACACACGCGCCCGGGAGCACCTAGAGGTAGGTGCTCCGGGTGCACCTAAGAATTTGCAGCCACTTACCTTAAACGATGATACATTTTATTTTTTGTAGCAATGCACAAAAATGGCAAAAATAAAGTATTCAAAGTCAATTGCTTCCAATGTCATAGGAATTAACACTATGGCGTAGCACGGTGTGCTAATGTTAATCTAACTATATAATTACATAAAATTACTTGTAAGTTGTAACGACAACTTTCCAAAGGGCTAATAGAGTAGGCGAGTAGCGTCGAAGATAGGTCTTTGCCAAGACGTCGACAATCAAATCCAAACCCGCAAAACAATATAATGAGATTATGATAAGATCAAATTACCATCCTAACAGGGTTGTTCACAATATTTATTCTAACGTACGTTTAATATATTAAGCAATCAATATATATAGAGGATTGAGAATTTTGGAAGTTCTCAAAAAAAGAAACCAAAACCAAATATTTAAAAACATTTTCAACCCATCACATTTTTTTTTTCATTTGTTACGTCCTATCAGGTTAAATAAACCATTAATCGTCCATGGCCCGGGCAAAATCCTTGTCGAAAACTATTTTCTCAATAGGGAGGGGAATATAATATATAGAGAGAGGGGAGAGAGAAAAAGTGTGAATATTGTCTCTAATAACATAATTTCCGAGTTTACAATTTAGAACTATGGATATGATACAAACTAGTTATTCATGTTACAGATTACACAATAATATGCTAATATCTTTTTTTTCCTAGGCTTAATAGCATGCATGGCCATGGTAGGTAAGTCATGATGATAGAGTACTACACTTGAGTGACAATGTGAATATTGAATGTGATAATATTTTTGCCAATTAATTTAGAAAATATACCCTCGAGTTGACTTCTCTTTTTTTTTTTTTTGGGGGGGGGGGGTGTGGGAGAAGGGTAGGGCGGGGCGGGAAAAATTTGGAGCAGACGATGTTTGAATAACGGAAATTATTAAATATGATACTTAAAATGATGATGCATTTCACATTTGTAGGATTGTATGTTCAGATGGTGTTAATTTAGCAATATAATAAAATCAAAGTTAAATTTGCTTTCCAAAATCCTAATCGAGAATTTTCAGCGATTATTCTCTGTTCAATACATTAGTTGCTAAGGAGACTTTATAGAGAGATAAAGAAAAGTTATAGTTTAAGAAATTCTTAAAGTTGAGAATTAAGTATTCAAAATGGCGATCAATTCAATTTCAATTTTACGAGAGTATACAGTACAATGACATAGTGTACGAACACTAATCCAGCTATAAAATCATCTAAAATTGCATCTAATCACAACTTTTCAAAGAGCTAATAAAATAACATCAAAGATAGGTCATTGCCAAGAGGCCGACTATCAAATCCAAACCAGCATACACTAGAACGATTGCTAAATAAGGTTGTTGCATACAGATTATTCTAACGTTTAAATTATTATAGAAACAATTTATAAAGGATTGAAGATTTCAAATGTTCTAACAAAGGAAACAACAACCAAACATTAAATAATAGTTTCAACCCATCACATCTTTTTTCATCCGTCCCATCTTATCGACTTTAAATGAAAATTATAAGCCAATCGGCCATCGCCATCCATCGCTCGGCCCACAAACTAGTCGAAAACAACATTCTCCATACATCAAGAGAGAGAGAGTGAGAGAAAGAGTGTGAAGATTGATGGTGAGTTGGTGACCATCCAGCTCCCACCTGAATGTCATTATATTTCCGTTGAGGGTAGATAAAAGTAGGAGTTAATACTTCCCCAAATTCCCTTCTCCAAACACCAAACTTTTACGCCTCTCTTCAATCATTTCATTCTCATTAATTTTCATCTTCATCTTCTTCCTTCTTCCTTCTTCTTCTCACTCTCTCTTTCTCTCTCTTCAACCTCCATCATCATAATGTTATCTCTCTAAAATTCTTCACAAATTTTCTCCATTTTTCTGCAACTTCCTACTAATTTCTTTTTTTAATACTGTGTTTGTTTTACAACGAAAGGTCCTTCAATGGCGATTCCAGCTGCGGTTGTTATCGTACCTTTGGGCCTTCTGTTCTTCCTCTCTGGTCTCATCGTCAATGTCATTCAGGTGTTTGTTTCTTCGATCTAACTTCTCTCAATTTTATTAGGTTTATTTTGTTTGAATTCTGTTTAATTTCAGCTTAATTTTACTAACTTTCGTTGTTTTTTAGGTTATTTTTCGTTTGTTTAATTTTTGATTTTTGAAGTTTTTTTTTTTTTTAGCTACGCTTTGGAAATATCGCCTAATTTTTGAATAAGCGACTTTCGAGGAATTGATTTATTTTTGTTGTTGTTGTTGTAATTGAAGGTTTTTGGATTGTTGTGATAATGGATGTTACTACTGTAGTAGTGAAGTGTAGTGCTTCGATCAAAAATTTCGAATATGGAATTAAGAAGCAAATTTTGGATGATTTTTATGTTTTTGATTGAATTAGGGTTTTGGAGAGATGTAATTTGCTGTGAAGATCTAATTGGAAGTTATTTGATTCTTTAATGGAGGATAATTGTGAATTGTGACATTTTGAATCAGTGTTATGCTCCTTATTTTTGTTAATATTGAAGTAGTCTTTATTCGAATGTTTTTATTTCGTTTCAGGCGACTTTTTTTGTGCTAGTGCGGCCATTTTCGAAAAGTACATACAGGAGGATCAATAGATTTGTGGCTGAATTGTTATGGCTTGAGCTCGTGTGGCTTGTTGATTGGTGGGCTGGGGTTAAGGTTAGTTTTTCGATGACCTACATGTTGTCCTTTATTGAAAGCAATTGCATTTGTGGTTCTTGTTGATTGGAGAGTGATGATTTGTACACTATTAATTGTATTAGTGTAGGAGAATTGTTCTACTCTGACCTTCAAATGTCTTAATGCATTTCCTTGATTTTGAATATCTCAAATTTTGTATTAGTTAAATTATTGATTGCAAACTTACATTACCAAGTGTACTTCACTAGATTAGTTCTTGTGCATTGCCCGAGGCTAATAAGAAGTTTTGGAAGATTTCATGATAAGCTGGTCACATATGGCGGGAAAAAATAAGTTGGTGGGAGTACTTCGCATGTACTAATGTTTTTCTTCCCTTCCAATGACGTGTGCCACCTGTGCAACCTGTATATTGTCCACCTGCCCGTTCCCAGTCAAGCTGGACCGTTGGATGATGTCAAGTGTGACAGTGAAAATTAGGTTTCTGAGTTTTGCAGGCTTAAAAAATTCTAAATTATCTTATGGCTTAATGACTAGCTGAAAATAGTAGAGGCGCAGAATGGTTTTTCGTATGTAGTGGCCTTTTGTTATCTTGCTTAGATGATGTACTCTGGTGGCATGGAGTTTGCACCATCTGAGACTTTTTAAGTTCTTAGTTTCCCAGAATCACGGTGCTTGGAAAATTAAAAATTGATGTGTTGTAAAGTTAAGAAATGTATTAATTGTTTGAGTATGATTTACCACCTGTTAGATTGCTTAAATTTAGAATCTGATTCTGTGAAGCTTTTATCTGTCTCGATTTTATTTATTTATTTGATTGCAAGACAAATAATTAGATTGTAAGTAACAAAGAATAAATACACAGTTGAGGGGATCATTAGGTGGAGGTAGTTCCTTGTTCTTAGGATACAAGTACCTGGATGGGTTAAAAATATGGGTTGTGTTGTCTGAGATTTATTTAGTTTCCCAGCATGGTCCTAAACGTGCATTGCTTAAGCTCATACCTTGTTGTCTGATATTCGTTCAGATCTAAATCTAACATGTTTTTTTGGTTATGCAGATCAAAGTTTTCACAGACCCTGAAACATTAAAGCAAATGGGTATGTACAATTCTCTAGAAAATTTTGAATTATTAATCTTTTTGGTCTGAATGTGTATTAGATGATTTGGTTAAACAACATCTAGTGATCAGGCATGAAAATTGTTGATCTTAACCAAGGGCATGCTTGGAATAGGAGTAATGCATTAAGAGAGTGATAAAAGTTAAACTTGATAAAATAAAAAGTTAATGGCGATGATGCTAAATAAGATTATGTAGTGGTAAAGGTGATAAGCTAGAGGAGGTATGAGGAAGAGATGATGATGGGGGAGATTATTACCCTCATAATGGGCGGGTGTAATAGTTTCCCTTACAACCTCTTTGTAAACGCCTTTATTTTGTCAACTTTGACTTTTTAACCCCTTATTGGATTACCCTCATTTCAAGCCATACCCTTAGGGTTATATGGAGGTTGGATTTTTGACAGTAGAAAAATGGAACGTTTTTGTCCTCTACTTGTTAATTTCCTTACTTCTCTTGCTATATAGTACTCCCATGTGCCATTGTCTTTACTCCATGGCCCTTTTGCCCACAAACCAATTACTATCTATGGGGAAGGGGCTCCAAATGTGGAGTAGTTTGTGTAATTAAGAGAAAAAATGGTTTACCAAAGAAAGAAATGGGGTTAAGATTTTGAAGTAAACAAATTGATAAAGTAGGGCAAAGCGGGGCATACTTTTTCTATTTCCTCCACCATCCTTTTGTTGTAAAAAAAGAAAAATGTTATCATCTTTTTATATTGCTAGTCCCTGTGTCCTCTATTATGAGCCTCAACTCCATAATACCCTTCTTTGTTTGTCCCTTACTTTTCCCCCATACCATCCAAGGTAACATCTATCTTTCTGGAAGGAGAGGGGGTCATTAAATGACTTGCAGTGAGATGGTGTGAGATTAAAAACAACTTTTTTATATTTTTAACCCAATGAGGTAACTTCATTAGTTCATTACAATTATTAGGGTTTGCTAATGAAGACTTACAAGATATCATGCCTGGTTTTTTAATATGACCTCTGTATCTGCAAAGCTCTCAGAATGTTTTGGCTTTCCTACTCAATTCTTGTTTGCTATCTTACAGGTAAAGAGCATGCACTGGTGGTAGCAAACCATAAGAGTGACATTGATTGGCTGATGGGTTGGGTTTTGGCACAGGCAAGTATTTATTATGTCGTCTCATGGCATGTATTGTTTTGAATTGAGTAAACATAGATCTCCAAATCAAAATCCGTATTCACTTATATGATTATACTTGTATGTAAAATTTAGGACTTTTGGTTCATATTATTAGCTCCTCAGCTGATCTAGCATACTTGTGACAGCGGGCAGGTTGCCTTGGTAGCACGCTGGCTATAATGAAGAAATCTTCAAAGATGCTTCCGGTACGTAATCAGCCAAACCAACTTTATATACTGTGAGTCCGAGTCTATTTCTCTGTTTATTCAAGTTAACCTATCCTGCCTTTGTCACATTTGCACAATGTTATGTTTGATATTTAGTTTCGAAGTTAGTGGATTCTTTTTGACAGGGATGGTGGAAGTCTTTATGTCCTTTTTTGAGCCTTTTCAGTTGAAATGGGTCTTGCTGCATTTTTTTTTATTTTTAATTTTTATCTCTGTAGTCTTTCAGAAGAAGGAAGTGATCAGCTACTTGAATTTGATAAGTTGTGTTTTGTTTATTGTGTGAATTTGCTGTATGCAGGTAATAGGTTGGTCTATGTGGTTCTCAGAGTATCTTTTCCTTGAGAGAAGCTGGGCCAAGGATGAGAGCACTATAAAGGTAATTTTATAAGAGATAGTCTTAATTTGTATGCATGTATGCCTTGAACTCATGCAATCTGTAGAAGCTCACTCTTTCTCATTTGAATTTTGTGGTTTGTGGGTTGCTTACAGCTAGGTCTTCAACGACTAAAGGACTACCCTCTACCTTTTTGGCTGGCTCTCTTTGTAGAGGGCACTCGATTTACACAAGCTAAACTTCTAGCTGCTCAAGAATATGCAACTTCCCAAGGACTCCCAGTTCCCAGAAATGTTTTGATCCCACGTACAAAGGTAAGTTCATTGTTAATATGTTTGAATTGAAATGTCTGGTCTCCTGGTTTTATTCATTCTTCGGCTAAAGCAGTCATTTGACCAAAGCCACCATGCTCTAATAGACCTAGCCCTTTGTATGTAAGTAAATAAAATTGGGCAAAAGGTGATATGTAGTGCAGGCAGACATTCATTCGTGGACATTTGTGAAGGGATGAGAATATAGGTTATCCCTTTTTTTTGTGTTTGGGTGTGTGTGTGTGTGTGTGTGGGGGGGGGGGGGGGGGTTTTTTTTGTTTTTT
>PYUH01000019.1:920520-942275 GCA_016808085.1 Suaeda aralocaspica
GGGGGGGGGGGGGTGGATCTTTTTGTGTTTCTCATCTTGTGCATTGTATATAATTTTTAATTTTTTTTTACCTGGAAGTGGTATTAAATCATTGAGTTTAGTTTTCCTGATAGCAACTAATATTCGTAAATCTTTGGACTATCAAATGATTTTTATATTTTGGTCATAATGCTTTAGGGCTGTGTAAAAAGTATGATTTCGATGTATTTAGTATTGATCACCTTATCTAGTTTGTCCCTACCAGTAATGTATTGTATATATCTGGAAGGATCCCCTAGTGCTATAATATCCTTCCAGAGAACTTGGATGGAGCCAAAAGCGGTGAACCGTTATTTCCTTGTCCAGTAATTATTAACCGTGGTCATGCGTTTTGCTTTCTTGCAGCCAAATACTCTGAGGCTGAGTAATGTGCCTTCTTTACTGATTATGTTTTATTGTTTGGCATGCAGGGATTTGTTGCAGCAGTAAGTCATATGCGTTCTTTTGTCCCAGCTATTTATGATATAACAATAGCCATCCCAAAAAGTTCACCACAACCTACGATGTTAAGACTTTTTAAGGGACAGTCGTCTGTGGTAAGTGGAAGCACCTTTCTAGATTAATTTTGTCAGTATATCACGTATTTGCTCAACTGAGTACAGAGTATGTGATGCCATATCTATGCATCTGGTCTCATCGGATTCAAATTAAGTGTATTTTTGAGCATTAGGCCTTCCTGATTGCAGATAAATGGTTGCAAGGGCATCCATGTCAAAGAATTAGAGTTTAATTTTCCCTGGAAAAATTAAAAACCGTGCTCTATCCTTCATAATTGATGATATGTAATGAATTTACATCTTGACCATTTATGTGCTGACTAGCTTATTAGCAATTAGAAAATTCAAATTTTGTAGCTACATGATAGGTAATCGGATCGCATAAACCATTGCTTTCACTGGACTTGTCAGTTGTGATCAATTTTCTCCCAAACATCTTTAGTGGGTACATCATATAAGTAGTTAATTCAGGACAAAGGCAGAACTGGTTTATGTGATTAATAAAGTATTGATAAGTCAAAGTATGAGAGGTGTTGAATCTGGCATTTTGCTAAAGGTTTCAGTTGTGAGTAATCATGATGAGCTTTAAAGCTGATTATTGTATGTTTGTATCTGATTAACACAGGCTCATGTGCATATCAAGCGACATAATATGAAAGATCTTCCTGAAACAGATGATGCTGTTGCACAGTGGTGTAGAGATACATTTTTTGCCAAGGTATTAGATTCTCTGTTGTTAATTTGCTTGTGTTTTCTGGCTTCTGCGCCGTCTTAATCATATTGGTTGCATATTTATATCTGTGAAGAATTCCAAAGCCTTTTATTTTATTTTGAACAGGATGCATTGTTGGACAAGCATAATGTTGATGATACTTTCGGAGAACAATTTCTTCAGGATACTGGTCGGCCATTGAAGTCCCTTGTGGTAAAGTCATTGCCTAAAAGATCTTTTGCCTCTTTTGTTTGAAGGAAAAAAGCGCTGCTTTGCTCCTTCCTTTTACTTCCAGATAATTCTAGTTCTTTGAGGTTTTTCTAACAAGCTTTGATTAGCCTGAGATGAACAAAGTGAACAAAATCAAGGCCAGTATTATACAATGTGTGAAAACGCTGTTTTATAGATTATTTGCTTTGCTGGATTGCAGGTAGTGACGTTCTGGACACTTTCCATTGCTCTAGGAGTATTGAAATTTCTGCAGTGGTCATCTCTTCTATCCTCATGGAAAGGGATTGCCTTCTCAGCTGCAACATTGGGAGTGGTTACGATTCTCATGCAAGTATTGATACAATTCAGTCAGTCAGAGCGCTCAACCCCTGCAAAGGTAGCCCCTTCAAAGCCCAAAAAGACAGGAGAGTCATCGTCTGATTCTAAACAAGATAAGCAGCAGTGAAAGAATAGCTTTGTTTATTTGATCTCACTTTTTAGTGATTTTATTTTATTATAAAACAAGTGATATGCTTTAGTCGATGCATATTACTCATTAGTGCTCACGTTAGATCTGCTCATGGATTTAGTTTCTCATTTCTTCAATTTTTATGCTCGATCTGCCAAAAATTATGTAATTTACACCCTATTTATAAAATATTTAACCTTCAGCTGGTTTATATATTATTTGGTCGAATTGTGTTACTGATTTAAGCCCTTTTGTTAATTTAACAGCAATGGTTTTAGCACTTTCCCCTTCATTACTGTTGGAAATTTGTGTTTCTCAAGGCGATGCCCAAGCAGTAGAACTTGTTGAGCTTTTAAGTTTGAAATTTAGAGTTTGGTCGGTTTAAGTTGGTTTTGAAGTTAAGCTTTACAAATCACTCAAGTCTGATCCATGTATAAGTTGGTCTTAATGTCTACTTACATGAAGTAGGTACAGTATTTGTTATGTCCGAGCAAAGCAAACTTACCCCGGAGTACTAAGTATGTATTGCTTATGAATATTAATCATTGAAAACTATATACTATTTTTCTTAAAATAAAAATAAATAATAAGAGTACTTTGTAACACATCAAAATGGATGCATGAGGAATTGCAAGTGTGCATATGAGCAGATATACTTCATATTGTTTTCATCAGATTTCTCTGAAGAGGACGAGTAACGGAGCAAATATACTCCAGAATTCTTCAAAAAGACTAGCAAATAATCCAAATATACTACGGTTGCTTATAAGACTTATGCAGTAACTTAAGTACACCCCAACTTGCTTTCTAAATTCTAACCCATGATGCATATGCTGATTGCCAAAGTCACATTGTAGCCCACCAACCCTTGTTGGGCTTCATATGATGTGCTTTGAGCCTTTTTTCGCTCCACCATTTTTTTGTTGATCTAACATTGAAGAGTGGCAACTCCTTATATAATAGTCCGCACCATAACTCCATAAGTAGTCCATAACAATGAAACTAATGTTCATAAAATCATAAGGAGTAACAACGAAAGAAATTAAGCCATCAATTTATGCTTCCTTGGCCATGAGACCGAAGTCATCATAAGAAGGTCTATGTTCCACACTCCACAGTCATATGATCAGCATAAAGCAATTAAAACGACCTATATATATATATATATATATATATGCTGCTAATTACTCTGTATAATATTTTTCCACTGTGAGTATTACGAAAAATAGTCGTTATATTAACTGTTATTTAGAAACATTACAGTATGTCCTTTTTCAATTTTGTAATTACAACAGATTAGTGAAGATGTGATTACTGCTATTCCATCTTTTGACAATGTCAGAAAATTGGTGTTAGTAGTTAAAATTGAACGTCATCAAAACCTTGTTCCGATTGCAAGCTTTGCTGAGGCATGTCCACAGTTGCATGAATTCAAACTACAGGTATCAATCTATTAGTTACATACTGATCAAACTAAATCTATTCTGCTGTTATTGTTAGACGATATGGTTGAAAGATTTCTGGGGTTTTGTTTGCAGATTAAATGGGATTGTATATGTGATATCATGTATTATGAAAGCTCAGATAGCGAAGAAATACCGAATGAAGGAGAGCTGATGTTAGATGATGTGCAGCAGTGGCTAGGCGCGCAAGAGGACGTGCTCAGTAGTTGCAGGCTTCCACAATTGAAGAGTTTTGAATTGGTTGGGGCATTCCAATATGAAAGGCACATTGATTATGAGTATTCATTAGTATTATACATCATCAAAAACGCTATTCAGCTTGAGAAATTCATATTTAATATGGAAAGAAGCAAGGAGGTCTCCAATGGTAGGATTCACTGGTAAGGATGCTTACAATAAAGTATCCATAGAGAAAGAAGAAAGAAATAGGTGGAGCAGACGCAAATATTGATAAAAATGTTAGCACCAAACGTATATCTGAACATTTATGCTATGATTTGAACAGTTTTTATAGCCAAAAGGATTGAACATTAAAAAACATGCGAGACAATCAAATGGATATTTAAAACTATATCTGAACTTTTACGCAAAACTAGCTGAACATTTTAAAGGATATCTATGAACTTTATGCATATTTTTGACTTTTTATGCAGGCAATCAAAGGTCCGAATTCTTCTTGATTAGTGTGAGTGGAGAAGATGGAACATTAACTCAGCATTTTGGATGAGAGAGATACCAAAATGAAAAGCGATTATGAAGCATTTGGCGATTTGTAGGATTTGATCAACTTACAGGAACCAACAAGTCTAAACGTATATGTGCTCTTTCGTTGGAATGAATCATCATTGTCAATGTGAGTGTTGTGGAATGGGATTGGCTTCAATGAGAGAATTGAACATCATTTGGCTTCGAGTCGTTTAGAGCGATGGAGGAAGACATCCAACAAGAATAAGGACTGATCCGTCGTGCACCAATGGCTGCTGAATAAAATGTATTTCAACAAAACACAAATCAACCGGACGATTGCACATGGCATATGCTCAAAATGAGCAAAACAAATTGGTCATTTGAAAGCTTGGAGGGATCAACAACATATTCAACCTTATTCTGAAGTTATTGTGAAACGCCAGCTGAATTCGACCCTATTGGTCAAGGTATTTTTTTACTTCTAAATTATTCTTTGAAATTTCAGTAGAGATATCTAAACATTAATGGTATATAATGAACATCTATTCTAATCCTATTTCAATAATATGAAAACACTTATTTTGCAGTAATGTTTCGAGATATTTAAATAGATGTTGCATTTTTCAGAATGCTGATGAAACTACAATGCGCCGATAATGAGTGTGGCTGCAAAATTATGGGCAGATAGATTTCAATGGTGTCCTGAGCTTTTTCAAATAAACGTACTTTCTGGGGTATACTTTCATCTCAAAAGAAGTGAACGAAAAACAAGTCTGTCTCAAAGAGGCTAACCAAGAACCATGGACTCTCTGAATTTTACAATGCTTTGTTGATGTGTATTGAATGGAGAAGTAAAAGGAAAAATGGAGGAAGACTTTAACACTACAAAGGGAAATAGAAACTTGGTGTTTGCAATATCAGTATACTGAGCATGCTCGAAAAGATATTACACCGCTGGAAATATACAAGTGGTTTGAAGATGGAGTTTCATTTTAAAGGGAAAATGCTGCAACAATTTATCAATGTAATGATAAATCTCAAGTTGTATCTTTCTATGTTTGGAGGACAAAATAGATTTTTTATGAGGCAACAAGTTGGTATTGAAAGCACAACTCTGAGGTTGAATGCACATGATCTATTCAAGTGAAATGGGAATACTTGTTCACCATTCACTACGAAGATACAAATTGCACATGTGGGAAAGAATTACAGAACGATACACATTGAAGAGATGGTTGAAGACTGCTATGTCAACCATTCAAGAGGAAGAAAAGGAACAATAACATTGTCCAAGCTTCAGTTTGGGACGAGCACAAAACTCTGGATTTTGCGTCTTGATCACAGCATGCCAAAGATTACCAATATGCAGAAAAGAAATAGAAAGACTTGATTGTCACTGAAAGAGAAGGATTGAAAGCAGATGATGGGGAAAATAACTTGGATCAAATAGAGAAGAATGAAGGAAAAGAAACAAGTAGCTATATCAAATGGCAATCAAGGTAAAACTCGAAACATACTACAGTAATTCTGGAACTTTTTTATTCAAAAAAAAAAAAAAAAATTGTGAAACACTAATATAAAGTTTGGTTTTATTGATACAGGATCACCAACGCCTAAGAAAACTATGAGAGGAATATAGACCCAAAAGGTTGCATGGACAGGAAAGAAGAGCAAGAAACAGGGCAAAATCTGTGGAAGAATAAAAAAGCACCTTATAGATTACACAAAGCAGCAGCACAATATGCATTGAAGTAATGAAACAGTATTGTATACAGATGATGAACATCTATTCATTTGATACTGAACAATACATATATTTATGTAGCAGGAATTTGATCCACCATATTCCTACGGGTTATGTACAACCAACAAACTCAAGATCAGGGATTAACACATCTGTAGCAACTAGTACCAACTACTGCCCACAGCAGCAATCCCAGGTGTACAAAATACACAAGCAAAAGGCAAATCAAAAGAAACCCCACGCATCAAAGTTCAACAAACAAAAAACAACAACCACAAAATGCAACCTCGCATCAAATCAAGTGACACCTACAGAGAAGAACAAAATGCAATCCATACACACCATATAGTTCATACAACAGTCCACCAAAAACAGACACAACAGATATAGTCTATACTGATAAAGAAATTTCTAGAGTTGATCCTTTTTTTAGTACTTTTACTACTTGAATCCAAATTAAGGTAGTTCTTGTAAACAAATGATACGTTTACATATTTTATTAATATTGATTTGTTATAATACCTTTAGTGCATCAAATGATTGTACTTGTGGAATTTTTTTTTGTAAAATTATTTATTAGAAGTGGACAGTCACTGATACGAAGACACGAACAAATAAGTAAAATTCTGAACAAACTATAGTACACTAGACTTGTAAGTTTTTTACTACAAATTGTTCAGAAATAACAACAACAGTACAAATGAACACTCCATCATAAAGAAAGAATGACAATTATACTGTAATTGTAATTCTGAACATCAATGAATAGCAAACTGACATCAAGGGAACTAAAAAATGAACAATAGCATTAAAAGTCATAAACTAATTAGACAACTATCCATAAAGCATACTATACATCTAAATACCATTAAAGTCATAAACTTAAACTAAACAACTAGATAAAAGCAAAACTAAAAATACTAATTCTAATGTTTTAAAATAACGAATCAATTGTTTTCAACAAAAGCTTAACAAAATTGTTTCTAAACTTCCAATTTTATAATCAACTAAATCTTCCTCTGTGCTCTCACTTGGTGAAGAATATATTGGATCTGGTGTACTTGTTAGCGCCTAGCAATATAAAGTGGTAGCAGTATCTAACACGTAAACTTAACCAACTTTTTCTTTCTGAAAAAGTTAAAAATGAAATGTAATATAAGAAATAAATTGAACATAATCAATAAAATGAATATAAAATTACCAAAGCTCTTAGTTGAGAAGGACACATTCCCCTCACCATCTTCTCCTTGTACGCTTTCCAAGTGATTGCATTAAATAAACACCCCACGAATTCACAACATCATTTAGAATTACTCCAAAAAGACATCAAGATCAGACTATGTTGACAATCTGGAAATACGACGCCACATTTGACAAACACCTTAGGAATAGAGCAATCTATAAACAGCAAACAAGTGCAAATATTAAAAAAATTCAAAAAAATTATGAATGAACAATTTATATAAAAATTCTGAACATTAATATCCAAAAATGAATAGTACATTAAAAATGAAATACTTACCACAGTTATAGGTAAATGACCAGTATTTTTGTCACAGTAAACACCAACAGGAGTTTCATATATCACACATGCTTACATAAAGATTCTCATCCAAAACTAACCAAACATATAGTAATGTCATAGTTAATACCAAACAGGAAACACAAACTGATCAAAAGCAACCAAAACACAAAAAAAAATTTACATCACAGCAACTTGTATTCATTCCAAAAAAAAAAAAAAGAACAATCAAACAGAGAAAACAATGAAACTAATTTCTGATAACAGGACAATATATGAATGCAGTTTGAAACTCCTTCATCATTCTGCATAGAGTAATTCAACCTTCTCTTCTAAGGAGTCTCCAAAATCAATAATTTCCTTTGTACACAATCAATCACCTAACACAATATAATGTCTAGGAGAGAAAAATTAGAAATGATAAACTATTGAATTTACTTAAAAAATCTGAACAACTATAAGAACAAACTTGAATTAACTACCAAAAGGCATTGTGGTGAAGTAAAATGTATTCTGGTGCTACATTTTCACGACAATTCGAAAAATTCGGATATAGACCAAGAATCTATGATTGCAATTCAGTACGCTGTTTTTCACCCAAAGTAGCCAGTTTCATTTCTACTAATACTATCCCACATCACAAAAATAAAACTACCTACAAAAACAGAAATAAGATATAGAAATTAAATTCAAAAATCAAAATTCATAAAATATTTAAAAATAACAAAAATAAATAACTCACGTCACTTCTCCCAACACCAAAGCATAATCAGCTACAGCAAACTCTATAGTATTGGAAGTCTTGAAAAGATCAAACATACTTCACCAGGAATGGGATCCATAAGCTGTTAGATGGTACAACGAGCTCTTTTGGAAGTTCATATGAATAAATTCAAATAATATCAAAATAATAACATTAAAATGTTCAAGTCTTAAAACATTAATGTTTCAAATAAAACATTAAAGTACCAAAAAACTATATGACCAAAAAACATCATTGTTGAAGGTAACTACACCAAGTACAAATTCAAAAACATAAATGTTCAAAAAAAAATATAATATTCATTTACATAGAGAATGAATCAATGTTCAGTGAAGAAAAATTAAATGTCCAAATAAAAACATAAATGTTCATCGACCAAGAATGGTTAGTTTTTCCCTGGTTTTTCATAAACACTCTGCACATATCACAGCAGGTTCTTTCACTTTGTCTTTTTCCTGTGGACAAAAACATTCAAACAAGACTGAACAAGCTCCACTATCAGTCAACCAAAATCCTCATCGAACCAACAACATTCTTTGTTTTCACTGTCACAACACCTGAAAAATCATCAGTATTCAGAAAAGTCGTGGTGCCATCAAGGTTGTGTTAAATGGATTTGGGAAGAAAGAAGGATCAACAAATTTTAAGAAGTAACCTTTTGGAGAAACTAGGTCCCTTATCACGAAAGACGGGGTAGATTGAGTCACATATCTAAAGTACTCTTGTCAAAGGATTCTGAGGATCAACATCCTCCTTATAACTACAAACCTCATTCTTCCTTTTCTCCGTTCCTACCTGTTCTCCTCCATTTCTTTCATTTTTTGTAACAATTCTTTTTCAATAGCATCAATCTCAGCCAAGAAATAACCACTCTCATAATTCTTGGCTTTGAATAGGTAAAAGAAGTTGCATTTTTCCTTCTTTCCACTCTCTCCTCAATGTATTTGGCAACTCTTAGACAATGAAACAATCAGGACAACGACATGAGCTTCTCAAAGTATGACTAAGAGCTTTTTGTAATTGAGGCCAATGTATGTCAACAATGTAAAAATCTTTTAAGAACTAACCTACAAAACAAAGAACATAATCAATTATAAATTGAACATTGGAAATTACAACTTGAAACCACAATATTTTATCTAATAAAAGGTATTTACTGAATTGTTGTAGATGCAACTCACCTTCCCCTTGCCTCACCAAATTTCTTCGTTACAACTGAGCAGGTTTCGAAAATAGGGGAAGAAGAAAAGAATGAAACCCTTTACCAACTCCATGTCTTTTATCTGAATGCTATAACTCATCATTTGCTTCAGTCCAAGCTCTCAATAGAGGAAAGTTCTAGGATGTTCAATACCTAGTCTCCTCACTCTATCCAAAATAACAACTACAATAGACAATACAAAACTGTGTCCATAATCATGACATTTCATTTTATAAAAATGAACTTCAACAAGACAATAAAAATGACATTACTGGAAACTACTTGAAATTTACAAACAAAATAAACAAAAAAGATATATATCAAAATGGTTATAGGAACATTACTACAAAAAATTCTGAACAACAATTTTTTAATTGAGCATAGGAAAATATACAGTGAAGGAAAAGAGAGAGGACCATTGCAAGAACTCTTCTTGCTCTTTATACTTGACACAAGCATTGATTAAGATTTGATGCACATACTTGCACCAATTCAAGTGGGGGAGTAACTTCAACAGTCAACATAGAGTCAGAAGTTTTGAATTTCACATAAGCATTGTTGATCCCCCAAAACAAAACAATGACAGCAATAACAACAAAAATCAATGATGAACTTAGTTGTTTCAGTGCGGATTTGTTTTTAGCTTCTACAGAGTAATTAATCTATCATAAGCATAGCAATAGGCGCCCTTCCTTATGGGAGATTAATCCCAAACAACGAACTCAACCAAAAAATTAACAAACTCATCAGAATAATCTCTAGCTATGGCTTCAAACAATGTCAATTTTCCTTGGGAATCCAAAAACCAATTCAACATCATACAGGCACCCAATATCCAAAAGCATCTTGTTACCGGATTAAAACAAAAGAACTACAATCTTCATCTCAAAACAAACCAAATTAAAATCTCATTGAAAAACAAGGTCGGAAGTAGGAAACCATGTGCTAACAAATGATGAAACCAATAGATTAAATCGCCTGTTCTTGCTTAGTCAAATTATCAACAAACTTCCTAAACTCACAGGACACCCTCAACTGAAGCCTTATCTTATCAAAGGCTTCGTTCACACAAATCAGATCACTATCACCATCAGCATCTCGACCAGAGACAATTCTACCAGTAACAAATTTAAACAAACAAAAGTAACATGGCGGAATTTAGAATAAAATAAAAAATAAAGTACTAAATAAAAAACTGAACATCCAATCTAAAAAAATGAAATCTCACTATCATCCTAAAATGAAACAATAAGTATAAGAAAATGAACATCAATGTTGAAAAAATGAACACAATATAAAAAGACTGCAAATGGAACAGTATAAATACAATAATAAAATGATCAACACTTTTAACAAAAATGAACATAGTATTAAAAAAATGAACATAATTATCAATGCAAAACTGAATACTAAGTATTATAAAATGAACTCAGTGTTAAAAAGATATGAAAACAGTACAACAACATATGAAATAATAGTAAGAAAATGAAAATCAATTCAATAAAAATGAAATCATTATAAATAACTAAACTGAATAAATAACAATAACACAATGAAAATATACACGTATAAAAAATGAACAATTTTAAAAATAATCAAAATAATACATTTTTTCTTTCCCTTTATCTTTAGACAGAAGCTTTCTTTCTTTTTTCTATGATCAACATCATCCACTTTTTTTGTTGATCCAACTTTACTTAACAGGTTTCTTCTTCGAAACTACCAATTTTTTCGTTAATCAGACTCACTGATTTTTTGTCCTTGGTTTAGGAAGAGATTTGGTCAGCATTTTGTACAAGAGGCCTTAATCTCTTTCCAATTGATAAGTTTACCTTCACGCTTAACCTTTCCTTTTAATGCACCTTACTTGCAAACTAGCCTTTCATATCTTCCAACAACAGAAGATGATGAAGCACCCACATCCCTTCAGCTTCTACTGTGATTCCGTCTTTGTTCCTCAAAAGGAACTACATTAGCAAACTGATCTCTACCTTCAACATCTCAAATTGGATTTCCTACATATCTATAAACATAAAAAAACTAAATAAAAAGAAACATACAAATGTTTAGCACTTAAACAAATAACATAACAAAACAAAGACCTGAAAAGAGGCTGATTTTTCTCGAATCTTATTTAATTTAATTTTGACAACAAATTTTTTCTTTTCAGGTGGATAAATGTATATAAATACTTTCAGATCTGAAATCACAAAATAAAAACAATGCAACACATATATACACATTCAAAGTACTGAACCATCTATTAGAAAGATGACACATTGTACATAAGAAATGAATGCGGATTACACATGAAACCAAAAACAGAACTTTAAGAAATTAGCCAACTCACTGCCAGTTGAACACTAGCTTCACAAAAATGAAACATCAACACCACCACCAACATGCAAAATGCAACACTATATACACATTCAAAAAGTAACTGAATATTTACAAAGATATGAACCATTCTAACATAAAAAATGAGTATTAACATAAAAAAAACAGAACATTAAGAAATTATCAAACTAAAATGCAATTGAACATTAGCTTACTAAAAGAACATTTTTACAAATACACGAACATCAAACTACAAACATCATCAACACCAAAATCAGTATATGAACATCAACTAGATTTATAGAATATCAACTAACAAATATATGAACAACACAATTTGAAGAATATATATTAAAAAAAACAAAAACGAGAACCAAAACCAAAAGAAAAATCAAACAAAATAATTCAAAATCATAACCAAAAACCTACAAAAATTAAAATGCAACAACTTAGGGTTTATTAAAAACAAAAAAAAGCCTAAAAAAATTCAATTACAATAACTTAAAATTCACATACTGGTTATCCTCCTCATCCTCCACATCCTTCATTGCATCAAGTTTCTTAAAACTTCTTGAACTTTAGACGATGGCGATTGTGATGATCATCCTTCTGCTTACCTTACTAACTAACTTCTTTAAAGTAGAGAACAGAATTTCTACAAAAGCAAACAAAATTACACAAATTAAAACTAAATTAAACAATGTAAGCATAAAAAACGAAAAAATTAAAACAGTAAAAGCCACGAATCTTACCCTGAAGAACCATTTCTCCTTCAATTGACTATCCATGAGAAATTTATTGCAAAAACTTAAAATTGATTCCCCAGAGTAAAAAGAATTGAAAAATGCATGAAAATGGTTTTTTTTGGACTTATAGACAAAGGCAAAAAGGCAAGTTGAAAAAGAACAAAAAAAAAAAAAAACTGACAAAAGGAATAAGAAAACTGAATTCATTTTTGAAAAAACGAAAAAAAAAAAAAAAAAAAAAAAAAAAAAAACTGTGCGCGTGTAACACAGCGCCCGGGAGCACTAGAGGTAGGGCTCCGGTGCACTAAGAATTTGCCAGCCACTTACCTTAAACGATGATACATTTTATTTTTGTTTGAGCAATGCACAAAAAATGGCAAAAATAAAGTATTCAAAGTCAATTGCTTCAATGTCATAGGAATTAAACTATGGCGTAGCACGGTGTGCTAATGTTAATCTAACTAATAATTACATTAAAGTACTTGTAAGTTTGTAACGGACACTTCCAAAGGCTAATAGAGTAGGCGAAGTAGCGTCGAAGATAGGTCTTTGCAAGACGTCGCAATCAAATCCAAACCGCAAAACAAATATAATGAGATTATGATAAGATCAAATACATCCTAACAGGGTTGTTCACAATATTTTTCTAACGATACGTTTAATATATAAGCAATCAAATATATATAGAGGATTGAGAATTTTGGAAGTTCTCAAAAAAAGAACCAAACCAAATATTTAAAACATTTTCAACCCATCACATTTTTTTTTCATTTGTTACGTCATCAGGTTAAATAAACCATTAATCGTCCGTGCCCGGGCAAATCCTTGTCGAAAATATTTTTCTCAATAGGGAGGGGAATATAATATATAGAGAGAGGGGAGAGAGAAAAAGTGTGAAAATTGTCTCTAATAAACATAATTTCGAGTTTACAATTTAGAACTATGGAATGGATACAAACTAGTTATTCATGTTCAGATTACACAATAATATGCTAATATTTTTTTTTCTAGGCTAATAGCATGCATGGCCATGGTAGGTAAGTCATGATGATAGAGTACTACACTTAGAGTGACAATGTGATATTGAATGTGATAAATATTTTGCCAATTAATTTAGAAAATATACCTCGAGTGACCTTCTCTTTTTTTTTTTTTTGGGGGGGGGGGTGTGGGAGAAGGGTAGGGCGGGGCGGCGAAAAATTGGAGCAGACGATGTTGAATAACGGAAATTATTAAATATGATATTAAAATGATGATGCATTTCACATTTGTAGGATTGATGTTCAGATGGGGTTAATTTAGCAATATAATAAATCAAGTTAAATTGCTTCCAAAATCCTAATCGAGAATTTGTCAGGATTATTCTATGTTCAATACATTAGTTGCTAAGGAGACTTTATAGAGAGATAAAGAAAAGTATAGTTTAAGAATTCTTAAGTTGAGAATTAAGTATTCAAAATGGCGACTCAATTCAATTTCAATTTAGAGAGTATTACAGTACAATGAACATAGTGTACGAACACTAATCCAGCTATAAAATCATCTAAAATTGCATCTAATCACACTTTTCAAAGAGCTAATAAAAATACATCAAAGATAGGTCATTGCCAAGAGGGCCGACTATCAAATCCAAACCAGCATAACTAGAACGATTGCTAAAAAGGTTGTGCATACAGATATTCTAACGTTTTAAATTATTATAGAAACAATTATAAAGGATTGGAAGATTTCAAATGTCTAACAAAGGAAACAACAACCAAACATTAAATAATAGTTTCAACCCATCACATCTCTTTTTCATCCGTCCCATCTTATCGACTTTAAATGAAAATATAAGCCAATCGGCCATCGCCATCCATCGCTCGGCCCACAAACTAGTCGAAAACAACATTCTCCATACCATCAAGAGAGAGAGAGTGAGAGAAAGAGTGTGAAGATTGATGGTGAGTTGGTGGACCATCCAGCTCCCACGAATGTCATTATATTTCCGTTGAGGGTAGATAAAAGTAGGAGTTAATACTTCCCAAATTCCCTTCTCCAAAACACCAACTTTACGCCTCTCTTCAATCATTCATTCTCATTAATTTTCATCTTATCTTCTTCTTCTTCTTTTCTTCTCACTTCTCTTCTCTCTCTCTTCAACCTCCATCATCATAATGTTATCTCTCTAAAATTCTTCACAAATTTTCTCCATTTTTTCTGCAACTTCCTACTAATTCTTTTTTTTAAATACTGTGTTTGTTTACAACGAAAGGTCTTCAATGGCGATTCAGCGCGGTTGTTATCGTACCTTTGGGCCTTCTGTTCTTCCTCTCTGGCTCTATCGTCAATGTCATTCAGGTGTTGTTTCTCGATCTAACTTCTCTCAATTTATTAGGTTTATTTTTTGAATTCTGTTTAATTTCAGCTTAATTTACTAACTTTCGTTTGTTTTTAGGTTATTCGTTTGTGTTAATTTGTTTGAATTTTGAAGTTTTTTTTTTTTAGCTACGCTTTGGAAATATCGCCTAATTTTTGAAATAAGCGACTTTCGAGGAATTGATTTATTTTTGTTGTTGTTGTTGTAATTGAAGGTTTTTGGTTGTGTGATTAATGGATGTTACTACTGTAGTAGTGAAGTGTAGTGCTTCGATCAAAATATTCGAATATGGATATTAAAGCAAATTTTGGATGATTTTTATGTTTTTGATTGAATTAGGGTTTTGGAGAGATGTAATTTGCGTGAAGATCTAATTGGAAGTTTATTGATTCTTTAATGGAGGATAATGTGAATTTGGACATTTTGAATCAGTGTTTTGCCTCCTATTTTTGTTAATATTGAAAGTAGTCTTTATTCGAATGTTTTTATTTCGTTTCAGGCGACCTTTTTTTGTGCTAGTGGGCCATTTTCGAAAAGTACATACAGGAGGATCATAAGATTTGTGGCTGAATTGTTATGGCTTGAGCTCGTGTGGCTTGTGATTGGTGGGCTGGGGTTAAGGTTAGTTTTCGAGACCTACATGTTGTTGCCTTTATGAAAGCAATTGCATTGTGGTTCTTGTTGATTGGAGAGTGATGATTGTAACTATTAATTGTATTAGTGTAGGAGAATTGTTTCTACTCGACCTTCAAATGCTATTAATGCATTTCCTTGATTTGAATATCTCAAATTTTGTATAGTTAAATTATTGATTGCAACTTACATTACCAAGTGTACTTCATAGATTAGTTCTTGTGCATTGCCGAGGCTAATAAGAAGTTTTGGAAGATTTCATGATAAGCTGGTCACATATGGCGGGAAAAAATAAGTTGGTGGGGTACTTCGCATGTACTAATGTTTTTCTTCCCTTCCAATGACGTGTGTGCACCGTGCAAACTGTATATTGTCCACCGCCCGTTCCAGTCAAGCTGACGTTGGATGATGTCAAGTGTGACAGTTGAAAAATAGGTTCTGAGTTTTGCAGGCTTAAAAAATTATAAATTATCTTATGGCTAATGAACTAGCTGAAAAGTAGTAGAGGCGCAGAATGGTTTTCGTATGTAGGGGCCTTTTGTTATCTTGCTTAGATGATGTACTCTGGTGGATGGAGTTTGCACATCTGAGACTTTTTAAGTTCTTAGTTTCCCAGAGACTACGGTGCTGGAAAATTAAAAATTGATGTGTTGTAAAGTTAAGAAATGTATTAATTGTTTGAGTATGATTACCAACTCGTAGATTGCTTAAATTTAGAATCTGATTCTGTGAAGCTTTTATCTGTCTCGATTTTATTATTTATTTGATGCAAGACAAAAATTAGATTGTAAGTAACAAAGAATATAAATTACACAGTTGAGGGATCATTAGGGGAGGTAGTTCCTTGTTCTTAGGATACAAGTACTGGATGGGTTAAAAAATATGGGTTTTGTGTTGTCTGAGATTTATTTAGTTTCCAGCATGGTACTAAACGTGCATTGCTTAGCTCATACTTGTGTTCTGATATTCGTTCAGATCTAAATCTAACATGTTTTTTTTGGTTTTATGCAGATCAAAGTTTTCACAGACCCTGAAACATTAAAGCAAATGGGTATGTACACATTCTCTAGAAAATTTTGAATTATTAATCTTTTTGGTCTGAATGTGTTAGATGATTTGGTTAAACAACATCTAGTGATCAGGCATGAAATTGTTGATCTTACCAAGGGCATGCTTGGAATAGGAGTAATGCATTAAGAGAGTGATAAAAGTTAAACTGGATAAAATAAAAAGTTAATGGCGGATGATGCTAAATAAGATTATTGTAGTGGTAAAGGTTGATAAGTAGAGGAGGTATGAGGAAGAGAGTGATGGCGGGAGTATTACCCTCATAATGGCGGGTGTAAAGTTCCCTTACAACCTCTTTGTAAAGCCTTTATTTGTTCAACTTTGACTTTTTTAATCCCCTTTATTGGATACCCTCATTTCAAGCCATTACCTTAGGGTTATATGGAGGTGCGGATTTTTGACAGTAGAAAAATGGAACGTTTTGTCCTCTACTTGTTAATTTCTTTACTTCTCTTGCTATAGTACTCCCATGTGCCATTGTCTTTACTCCATGGCCCTTTTTGCCCCAAACCAATACTTATATCTAGGGGGGGGCTCCAAATGTGGAGTAGTTTGTGTAATTAAGAGAAAAAAATGGTTTACCAAAGAAAGAAATGGGGTTAAGATTTTGAAGTAAAACAAATTGATAAAAGTAGGGCAAAGCGGGGCATACTTTTTCTATTTCCTCCACATCCTTTTGTTGTAAAAAAAGAAAAATGTCTATCATCTTTTTATATGCTAGTCCCTGTGTCCTCTTTATGAGCCTCAACCTCCATAATACCTTCTTTGTTGTGCCCTTACTTTTCCCCCCCCATACCATCCAAGGTAACATCTATCTTTTGGAAGGAGGGGGGGGTCATTAAAGACTTGCAGTGAGATGGTTGAGATTAAAAACAAACTTTTTTATATTTTTAACCCAATGAGGTAACTTTCATTAGTCATTACAATATTAGGGTTTGCTAATGAAGACTTACAAGATTATCATGCCCTGGTTTTTTAATATGACCTCTGTATCTGCAAAGCTCTCAGATGTTTTGGCTTTCCTACTCATTCTTGTTTGCATCTTTACAGGTAAGAGCATGCACTGGTGGTAGCAAACCTAAGGTGGAAAGATTGATTGGCTGATTGGGTTGGTGTTTGGCACAGGCAAGTATTTATTTATGTCGTCTCATGGCCATGTATTGTTTTGAATGAGTAAACATTAGAGTCTCAAATCAAAATCGTATTCACTTATATGATTATACTTGTATGTTAAAATTTAGGACTTTGGTCATATATTAGCTCCTCAGCTGATTCTAGCATACTTGTGACAGCGGGCAGGTTGCCTTGGTAGCACGCTGGCTATAATGAAGAAATCTTCAAAGATGCTTCCGCGTACGTAATCAGCCAAACCAACTTATATACTGTGAGTCCGAGTCTATTTCTTGTTTATTCAAGTTAACCTATCCTGCCTTTGTCACATTTGCACAATGTTATGTTTGATATTTAGTTTCGAAGTTAGTGGTTCTTTTGACAGGGATGGTGGAAGTTTTATGTCCTTTTTGAGCCTTTTCAGTTGGAAGGGTCTTCTGCATTTTTTTTTATTTTTATTTTATATCTGTAGTCTTTCGAAGAAGAAGGAAGTGATCAGCTACTTGAATTTGAAGTTGTGTTTTTGTTTATTGTGTGAATTTAGCTGTAGCGGGTTAATAGGTTGGTCTATGTGGTTCTCAGAGTATCTTTTCCTTGAGAGAAGCTGGGCCAAGGATGAGAGCACTATAAAGGTAATTTTATAGAGATAGTCTTAATTTGTATGCATGTATGCCTTGAACTCATGGCAATCTGTAGAAGCTCACTCTTTCATTTGAATTTTGTGGTTTGTGGGTTGCTTACAGCTAGGTCTTCAGACTAAAGACTACCCTCTACCTTTTTGGCTGGGCTTCTTTGTAGAGGGACACTCGATTTACACAAGCTAAACTCTAGCTGCCTCAAGATATTGCAACGTCCAAGGACTCCAAGTTCCAGAAATGTTTGATCCCACGTACAAAGGTAGTTCATTGTTAATATGTTTGAATTGAAATGGTCTGGGCTCTGGTTTTATATTCATTCTTCGGCTAAGCAGTATTTGACAAAGACCATGCTCTATAGACCTAGCCCTTTGTATGTAAGTAAATAAAATTGGGCAAAAGGTGATATGTAGTGCGGCAGACATTCATTCGTTGGACATTTGTGAAGGGATGAGAATATAGGTTATCCCTTTTTTTGTGTTTGGGTGTGTGTGTGTGTGTGTGTGTGGGGGGGGGGGGGGTGGATCTTTTTGGTTTCTATTTGTGCATTGTATATATTTTTAATTTTTTTTACCTGGAAGTGGTATTAAATCATTGAGTTTTAGTTTTCCTGATAGCACAACTAATATTCGTAAATCTTTGGACTATCAAATGATTTTATATTTTGGTCATAATGCTTTAGGGCGTTGTAAAAGTATGATTTCGATGTATTTAGTATTGATCACCTTATCTAGTTTTGTCCCTACCAGAGATGTATTGTATATATCTGGAAGGATCCCCTAGTGCTATAATTCCTTCCAGAGAACTTGGATGGAGCCAAAAGCGGTGAACCGTTATTTCCTTGTCCAGTAATTATTAACGTGGTCATGCGTTTTGCTTCTTGCAGCAAATCTCTGAGGACTGAGTAATGTGCCTTCTTTACTGATTATGTTTTATGTTTGGATGCAGGGATGTTGCAGCAGTAAGTCATTGCGTTCTTTTGTCCCAGCTATTTATGTATAACAATAGCCATCCCAAAAGTTACCACACCTACGATGTTAAGACTTTTTAAGGGACAGTCGTCTGTGGTAAGTGGAAGCACCTTTTCAGATTAATTTTGTCAGTATATCACGTATTGCTCAACTGAGTACAGAGTATGTGATGCCATATTCTATGCATTGTCTCATCGGATTCAAATTAAGTGTATTATTTTGAGCATTAGGCCTTCCTGATTGCAGATAAATGGTGCAAAGGGCATCCATGTCAAGAATTAGAGTTTATTTTCCCTGGAAAAATTAAAAAACCGGTGCTCTATCACTTTCATAATTGATGTATTAATGAATTTACATCTTGACCATTTTATGTTGCTGACTAGCTTATTAGGCAATTAGGAAAATTCAAATTTGTAGCTACATGATAGGGTAATCGGATCGCATAAACCATTGCTTTCACTGGACTTGTCAGTTGTGATCAATATTTCTCCAAACATCTTTAGTGGGTAATCATATAAGTAGTTAATTCAGGACAAAGGCAGAACTGGTTTATGTGATTAATAAAAGTATTGATAAGTCAAAGTATGAGAGGTGTTGAATCTGGCATTTTGCTAAAGTTTCAGTTGTGAGTAATCATGATGAGATTAAAGCTGATTATTGTATGTTTGTATCTGATTAACACAGGCTCATGTGCATATCAAGCGACATAATATGAAAGATCTTCCTGAAACAGATGATGCTGTTGCACAGTGGTGTAGAGATACATTTTTGCCAAGTATTAGATTCTCTGTTGTTAATTTGTTGTGTTTTCTGGCTTCTGCGCCGTCTTAATCATATTGGTTGCATATTTTATCTGTGAAGAATTCCAAAGCCTTTTATTTATTTTTGAACAGGATGCATTGTTGGACAAGATAATGTTGATGATACTTTCGGGGAGAACAATTTTCTTCAGGATACTGGTCGGCCATTGAAGTCCCTTGTGGTAAAGTCATTGCCTAAAAGATCTTTTGCCTCTTTTGTTTGAAGGAAAAAAGCGCTGCTTTGCTCCTTCCTTTTACTTCAGATAATTTAGTCTTTGAGGTTTTTCTAACAAGCTTTTTGATTAGCTGAGATGAAACAAAGTGGAACAAAATCAGGCACAGTATTATACAATGTGTGAAAACGCTGTTTTATAGATTAGCTTTGCTGGATTGCAGGTAGGTGACGTTCTGGGCACTTTCCATTGCTCTAGGAGTATTGAAATTTCTGCAGGTGGTCATCTCTTCTATCCTCATGGAAAGGGATTGCCTTCTCAGCTGCAACATTGTGGAGTGGTTACGATTCTCATGCAAGTATTGTACAATCAGTAGTCAGAGCGCTCAACCCTGCAAAGGTAGCCCCTTCAAAGCCCAAAAAGACAGGAGAGTCATCGTCTGATTCTAAACAAAGATAAGCAGCAGTGAAAGAATAGCTTTGTTTATTTGATCTCACTTTTTAGTGATTTTTTTATTTTATTATAAAACAAGTGATATGCTTTGTCGAGCAATTACTCATTAGTGCTCACGTTTAGATCTGCTCATGGATTAGTTCTCCTTTCTTCAATTTTTATGCTCGATCTGCCAAAAATTATGTAATCACCTATTTATAAATATTTAACCTTCAGCTGGTTTATATATTATTTGGTCGAATTGTGTTACTGATTTAAGCCCTTTTGTTATTTACAGCAATGGTTTTTGCACTTTCCCCTTCATTACTGTTGGAAATTTGTGTTTCTCAAGCGATGCCCAAGCAGTA
Organism: Suaeda aralocaspica; assembly: GCA_016808085.1. Classification (NCBI taxonomy): domain Eukaryota; kingdom Viridiplantae; phylum Streptophyta; class Magnoliopsida; order Caryophyllales; family Amaranthaceae; genus Suaeda; species Suaeda aralocaspica. The sequence continues at coordinate 941,460 of PYUH01000019.1, forward strand.
GAAACTTGTTGAGCTTTTAAGTTTGAAATTTAGAGTTTGGTCGGTTTAAGTTGGTTTTTGAAGTTAAGCTTTACAAATCACTCAAGTCTGATCCATGTATAGTTGGTCTAATGTCTACTTACATGAAGTAGGTACAGTATTTGTTATGTCCGAGCAAAGAAACTACCCCGGAGACTAAGTATGTATTGCTATGAATATTAATCATTGAAAACATATACTATTTTTCTTAAAATAAAAAAAATAATAAGAGTACTTTGTAACACATCAAAATGGATGCATGAGGAATTGCAAGTGTGCATATGAGCAGATATACTTCATATTGTTTTCATCAGATTTCTCTGAAGAGGACGAGTAACGGAGCAAATTACTCCAGAATTCTTCAAAAGACTAGCAAATAATCCAATATATACGGTTGCTTATAAGACTTATGCAGTAACTTAAGTACACCCCAACTTGCTTTCAAATTTAACCATGATGCATATGCTGATTGCCAAAGTCACAATTGTAGCCCACCAACCCTTGTTGGGCTTCATATGATGTGCTTTGAGCCTTTTTTCGCTCCACCATTTTTTTGTTGATCTAACATTGAAGAGTGGCAACTCCTTATATAATAGTCCGCACCATAACTCCATAAGTAGTCAAAACATGAAACTAATGTTCATAAATCAGTAAGAGTAACAACGAAAGAAATTAAGCCATCAATTATGCTTCCTTGGCCATGAGACCGAAGTCATCATAAGAAGGTCTATGTTCCACTCCCACAGTCATATGATCAGCATAAGCAATTAAAACGACCACCTATATAATATATATATA
>PYUH01000019.1:942300-1001008 GCA_016808085.1 Suaeda aralocaspica
TATATATATATATATATATATATATATGAATATACTATAAGGAAAATCTAGAGAAATCGGTTCTTAGCTCTAGATTACAATTAGCTTCCATCAAATGATATGCTTTATGGGTCTATTTAAGGATGTATATATATAGAATATTATCTTCCTCGTATTAGGATATTATTTTTTTAAATAATTTATTACCTCTTTTAAGTACATAGCTAATATGACGTCATTGATCTAGCCCAATCAAATAACACATAGATAGTTAGATCCACATCTCATAAACTTCTCAATCAATTAAATCATGTTTACATGCATGCGGTCTAAACCCTAACCAAATCTATGTTCCTAAAGTGAACTAGGTAACTAGCTAAGTTGGCTACCTACTTAAGCTTGGTTCGATTCATTGCATTCTTGTAATTTCTTTTTGTAAACTTACATGTCATTTTCGAATTTAGAGAGTCTTAGTAGTCTAGTAGTACCACCTTGAATAATTTGATGTGGAAGTTTACATTTTTAGGACAAAATTTATAAGAGATAGACTTTAAACCTTGCCCACGTGGGTGTAATTAATAGTAAAAAACTTCATCTTAATTATAACAAAACATTGCAATAATTATGGACTTTTTCTTTCTCTTATTTACAAAATAAGGAAGATGAGAAGCAAGCAGTGAAAAGGGACCACTTTTGATAAGTTGATAATATATCACACGATTAGATGGTCCCGCAGGTGAGGGCGTCAAAGGGGTTCAATTCATACACACATACTAATGTATTACGTATGTATGTATGTATGCCTTCTCATATCATGTGACCTACCATTTGGTCTTGCTAGTTATGATCTGCCGACCAATTTTATAGTTTTGATAGCTCTTATTGTTACTTCTCTAGGGATGTAGTAGGGATTTTGTGAACATCCCTTGTTGTTATGTGACTAATTGGGCCGTCGGCCGTGGCCGAGGTTTTTGCTCGAGTGTATAACTATGATTTGCCGCGCTTGTATAATTAACTACACTTGCTATCAATGGCAGTATGAAGCTTGTTATCAATAGCGGTATGAAGCTTGAGAAATTACAAGACTAGTTACGTTTTGGATTTTTTGCATCAGCCTTAGGAAATGCCAAAATTGCTAGTACTAACTATGATTTGCCGCGCTTGTATAATTAACATACAAAATTGCTAGTCTTTGCTATAACAAAACAATTAGGGTTATTTACCTTTTTAAAATTAATTGCATGTTGAAACCACGAATAATGGTTTGAGACATGTTTTACATGGTGGTATCGTCTTTGCATCGAAAGAAGATATTACTTAAGTTCGAGTTCACTCTATGACTTTTATTGAAAAAAAAAGTATTGTCGTTAATTAATATAATAAATTTAAAATAACTAATAAATAAACTGAATACTACGTATTTTTTCCCCCAATAAGTATATGAAGCTTAAACGAGTTGGAACTTCACATATCCTCAACCTTATAACTTTGTCATACTTCATGAATTACATCCAACTGTTTACAAATTTACAATGGAAACAGTGTTTGCTTGAGCAGTTGAGCTCCAAATTAAATAATTGAGTTTAAAAAAAAATATTGAATAATCTATTAAAGCAATTGGTCTAGGCATAAACATGTGCTAGTGTGTTACCTTTACCAAAGTGAAGCTTTTATTCACAAAGGACCACAAGCAAAAATACGAATGAACAATTTGCAATCGATAGTTTAGTTGGTCATACAATTCATACAGCTAAATTCAGATCTACGACCAATCACTATATATATTATAATTTTTCTGCATAGAAGACATTAGAGTTGTGACATAACGATACATATCATTATATCAAACAATAGAAAGAGATACTTACATTGAATTCTTTTGTAAAATGTAAAAATCAAAGAAAAAGACATTTATTAGAGTTACAAAATTTTTCTTGAACAAATGTATAGTGTGAAACTCGTATGATCTTGAATCATGATAATATAAACAAATAGATATTTGATGACATACTGAAAATTGACTTATTGATGTTTAATTTTGATACGGAGTACAAAGTTTCAATTATATGATATACGAAGTATAAAATTTCTGTATTAATTACTCCGTAACTAATACAAACTTTTGACTATCTGAAATTGTTTAACTATAAGTTATGATTAAATTATGCGAGATTTTCTAGCTAAGCCTAATTTTTAATCCAATACATTCTCATTTCTTTTTAGTATACTAATAATTTTCTTTAAATTAGCTTCCTTAACTACCTTTTAATTGGTGGCCCCTTTGATTTGGTGCATGTCCGCTATTCGCCCTACACATGACCACGACATTCGCCCATCTCTTTTTTCTCCATATTCATCTCTTTGTTTGGATGCAATTATTAAACGTATCATGCTACAATAATCTACACTTCTAATTCTGTGGTCCTACTATGTAACATTGATCTTATTATATATCCCATGTCCAATTATTTTTACAAGAGTGAAAATGAACTATATTTGGTTATCCTAGTTTCATATTTTCGACCAATAATAATACGAAATATATGTATTTACTAACATACAAATCTAGGGTTAGTACGTGCTATAGAGTACCTCCGTTTAGAAGTTGCTTAGTTTTCATGTTAGATGTCATAATTATGAGCATGAAATGTTATGTAAATGTATTACTAATTGATAGAGTATATAAATTATTTTTGAGCCTCAACAATCAGCTTAAGTTTTTGGTTGAATTGGTCCTCTAATACTAATTACTATAGCCAATTTAATTTGGAATTCTACGAAAATCAAAAGTTTGGGATTCTGCCTACTATTTGGCTATATAACTTGCTTACTGAAGCTAATATATACTATATTCACGTTTGATGCAGTCATATCATGTGTAATATCTATTGATGGGATACTAAGGCCATGTTCTCCTCGTCTTATTTTTACTTATTTTCAGTAAAAAAATAAGTTCAGATCAGCAAAAATAAGTTCACATCAGCAAAAATAAGTTCAAAAATAAGTTCAGTTCAGCAAAAATAAGTTCAGTACAAAAAAAATCTATAGGTATTATGCAAATTAATTTGTATATGGATATTTATATGTGCACATCTTTTTAAATGAGAAATTATGGTATAAAAACAGTAGAATATAATTTTAAAATATTTTTGATAGCATTTTCGAAAAGAATATGTATTGTATGGAAATAATATGTAAAAAAAATATTTACATATGATTTTATATTTTTGATGGAAAATTGGAAATATATTATTTTATATGAAAATAAATATATGTTAATATAGATATATGATAATATTATAATACATGGAAACTATATGATACTAATAAGAAGATGATAAAATATTGTGCATTCCTTTGTCCATAAGATTCTTGAAATTTGAGGGAAAAAATCAGATTATTTATAATTTAGAGATTATAATAAATCAATTATTTTCACCTAAATAAAATTCAATTATAGTATATAATTGCCCTATAATTTTTAATTAGTATAAAACAAATTCAGCAAAAATAAGTTCAGTTCAGCAAAAATAAGTTCAGATCAGCAAAAATAAGTTCAGATTAGCAAAAATAAGTTCAGATTAGCAAAAATAAGTTCAGATCAGCAAAAATAAGTTCAGTTCAACAAAAATAAGTTCAGTTCAGCAAAAATAAGACGAGGAGAACAGGGCCTAAGTCACCTTATATTCACGTTGAATGATTCAATTAATTAAATGCATGATAAAAAAAAATACCCTTCTGTAATTTCCCAGTCCATGGGAAAAGTAATTTTGCCTATTTTGGCCATTCAATTGTTATTCTGTCTAAAGATGGCCGTTCAGTCCGAGTTTGGGGTCCTACTCCATTCAGTTCTAGGAAAAAAAGTTTACTCCGGATCCACCAGAAAATATTTGTTTCCGACTTTGTCAAAAAATCTACTAAATAATATGCCAAATTAAATCAACCCGATTCGGCTGAATAATGTATATAGACAAATTTAAATATTAATTAATGTAAAAGTAGATCATTTAATTTTTTGTATATAATCAAGTCTAAATATTAAAATCATTATTTCATCATGTAAAAGTAGTAATACTTTGAAATCGGGTTTCAGGGTCGGGGGTCTTAAAATTATTTGAAGTGAGATGTCGTAGTATTGGATCGGATTTTGGATAATCCCTCCAACCGGCCGTTCGTTGCAACCCTAATTGCATCCTACTTTACCTTGATCTTTTTCGATAGAGATTAAACTAGACATAATGAGAGGAGATTGAAGTATATATACACACGACGAGCTTCCTCAATTGATGTTTTTGGAGTAAATTAGTATGGAGACTAAAGTATATAATAGAATTACTTCAAACAAATATGAAGGAGAAAATAGACAATATAAAAAGTAGATCAAATAAGTGGAGAAAGTTGGCAATCTAAAGAGTAGATCCAATTGAATTTGGTAAACAAGTAATTTTAGAAGGGAAATACAATCCACTCTACAAAACAACTACTATACGTTACTCAATTGCTCTTTATTTGGGCCGAATTGGGGTTAAAATAATGCATCGATAAATGTAAAAATCAAAGTGCTGCATATTTCTTGATAACCTCAACTCCTTAAAGGTAAGTGTTGGAATAGTGGAGTTTCCACATTAAAATAATATACAGAGTACATATATAACTACTACGTATATAAGAGAGCCGCCGAGCTTAGTTGGATGTCACTCCGTACTTCCCTAAGCTACTCCATGAAATGAAGTACAAATGATTGGGGTCATTGGATTTAGATGTATTGCTAACTGGCTAACCTAATGATCACCTAATATATGGGACACCATGGTATACAATTGTACCCCAAAAGAGTTGTGTAAAGTATGGTTTTGAGATCTCACTCGTTTCATGCCGGCACCCTACCCCTTACATATTACAGATAATGGGGTACAACGCACATATGAGTTTCCTTAATTATCCATCCAAAATTTGTCCCTCAAATTGCTGTAAGGATGTACAACAAATAGGACTTTTTATATTGATGTAAAACTAAAATATCTTAAACATAAACATATAATTTTATCTGATTGGTATTATAAACAAGAAAATAATTTTTGAATAATACATTACGTACACCCCAATAAAAAAAATTTCGCCATCTGCATTGACTTTAGTGTTGAGAATAGAGAAAGTAGGTAACATATATTGTGTTTAGGAACAACAATCTTAGAACAGAGAATGCCTTAAAAGAGAAAAACAATAGATTCTTGACAAAAAAACTAATTGTTGTCCCCGAATCAAAGTGCATGTTAAGAGTATTTTATTTTTAATTAGTGTTTTCGGGTTAGGGCTCGACACTTATACATGCATGTTAAATGGAGTCTTTGCATTATTTATGTATTTATGTCCATACTTTGGAAATTCTCTAAATAGGGAAGATAATAAATTTTTTTGAGGCTGCAACAGAGCATAGGGCTTCCTGGGGTCACTTACATCCCGTGAGAGAAACATAGAGTGAAAATAAGATTCAGCCTCGGACGACATCCCTTCAAAATTCGTAAACAATGGCTATAGTTCACAATTTTCAAAGGTTCCAAGGTCCCAAATAAACTGCCAAAACAATCACAATGCACCCCTTTGGTTAAAAGAGGGTACTAGAGAAGGGAGTTCTAGGAGAGTGAAAAGACTAGTGTCCTAATTTTCAAAAATTGTCTAAATAGAGGAGAAAACAAGTTTTTATTTTAACTAAAATTGCGCGTGGCGCATCCAAGGGTTACTTACAACACGTGGGAGAAATATAGATAACAAACAAGACTCAACCCAGGACAACCTTTCGTAGTTTGAAAATGAAGGTTGTAATTCACAGTTTTTAGAGGGTTCGTTCGGAGTCTTGGAAAAAATTGCTGAATAATTTACATGGGTACTTCCAGGGTCAAAAGAGGGTTCTTAGATAACTTATGGGGGTTCAAAAGGTCATAAGAAGGTCCCAAGATAACGAAAAGATTTATGTGCCCTTTTGGCAGAGAAAACATCACAAGTTTTCAAAGGCTAAAAACAATAGTGGGCCACCCTAATTAAGGTTACCAAAAGCAAGTGGGTGAAATTTGGGGAGAAAACCGAAAATGAAAGTTTGCGTCATCTTTTTTTTTTTTTTTGTGGGGAGTGGGGGGAGGGAGGCCGAGGTTTCTGGGTCCCGAAAAAATATTGGCATAAAATTTTACACATTGAACCTTAAACTGAGGGAAGGCACTCAAACGGTTAAAAACGACTAGAAAGCTAATAGCATGATATCAGGATAGCAAGAAATACCTTTTTTTAATGTTTTTGAGGTAATCCAAAAAAAAAGTAAATTGGGCATGTGAGCTATGTCATGTGAGGATCATAAGTCAGGTACTCAGCTTTGGGACATTAGGCAACACTTATGTGTAAGTTACGTCACAAAGTTTCCAAAATGCTTCACTTAATAATATCACATGCATGAAGTTTATTCACATTAAAAACATTTTGGATTTTTAACTTAATAAGTTTTAAAATTAAAACATTTTAGAGTTGAAGAGTTTGCTAGGCGTCAACGAGTGTCTGAATTTTTGAAATATGGAAACTTTAGGTCATACAAGCTTTCGTGTTTCACAAATGATAGAGAGCAGCTCTGTCGCACCAGAGTAATCCTAATCCAATTAGAGCCCAAAATGGTTGACAATGCAAGGAGAAGAGGATGGTAAAAGAATCCCTTAATTCTCAAGCACCTTCAACTAGCGATGGTGCCCCAAACGCATGACCTCAAGGTTACAACTTACCAACCGAGTCCTTAGCAACTACACCAAAATATCTTATATATTTAAATACTGATAGAGTATAAAACCAAGTCCTAAACCTTAATTGTCAGCTTTGTCTTTTGGCTGAGTTATGTTGCTGCTCTCTAATTAATTTTTGGTTAAGCTAGTCTTTCATCTAAATAAATCCAATAATGATATAACAAGCGGGACTCACCATCTAATGACTTTCTTTCATTTGGGATGACTTAATTGGGTTAATAATACACCTTTTGAAAAAACTAATACATTAATATTATGTATGATTACTAATATAGGCACGTACATGGGCGGATCCAGGATTTTTAGTTAGGTGTAGCACAAATTGTAGAATCGAGGTAGATATAATCGCTTTAATGTTATCATCTCTCTAATCACCTATGATATCAAGTTTGTTCACCGTATCTTTGGTGGCATAAATTACGCAATCAACACTTGTAGGATCGGAAAAAGTCGCAAGTTCTTTTAATAAAATGTATACACTTGATCATTCATATATAATTGTAAAGAGAAAAAAATAAAATTGAATCATTTTAATTATGAATCTAAATACTTAGAACAATCAAGTGACAAGAGCCAAAGAGTATAATTCGTCACAAGAATATTATTAGTGATTTAGTATCAAGAGTAGCTTACTAGTTAAAAGAATTATACTACAAAAATAGTACTTAATAGTAGTAATAAAGAATTTACTAGTAGTTTTAAAATAAAAGAATTAAAAAAGAAACCAAAAAGTCTTTTGTAATTTTCCAAGTGTACAATACATTATGTGGGGCCTTTTTTTCTTGAAAAAAAAAACTAAAAATTATTTTGCTTTTTATGAGTGTTGAACCCGCAACCTTAAGCTTTAGACCATCCACAACAATGCTAAAAAAAAAACTTCACTTCCCTCTCTCTCTACCCCTTTCTCACTCTTCCAACTCATAATTCCACTAGTTAAGTTTTTTTCTATCATCATTCATCAACTCTACAAGAATGCCAAAAAAAAACTTCCCTCTCTCTCTCCTTTATCTACTATACCCCACCTTATTTTCTATCTCTTTCATTTATTTTCATAATTTTCAATATTAATGTATTTTCTTTTAATAGTTAAATAATTATTTTCATTAGTATTTTGTTATTATTTTTTTGTAAGTTGATCAAAAAAATATTTCAGAATTTTAGAAAAAAATTTCCTAATTTTTTTACGAATTTTAGAGATTTTTGGCTTATTTTTTAAGAATTTTAGGGATTTTTTTGGATTTTTGGAAATTTTAATTGAAGGGTGAAAAATAAAGTGAGTGAAAGTATATCAATATGGGTGTTTATTTATAGATCTGGAAATGAGGAATTTTATGGTATTTTTTTTTTTGAATTATATTTTTTCAGATAATTAAAATACAAAAAAAAAACGTTTTGGGTTAATTATGCTGAGTAGGACACGTGTCGCGCCCTGATTAGAGTTATAGTTCAACTCCCCAAGCTAATTTCCATCATTGTGTGATGAAAATTATTGTTCAACTCCCCAAGCTAATTTCCATCATCCATTTTATCATTGTTGTAGATCAATGCCAAAAAAAAACTTCACTTGCCAAGTTTTTTTTTGGCATTGATGTACATGCTCTTATACACAACATTCTTACCATTTAACCAAACTTATTTATATGATACTAATGTTTCAGAATAAATCTATATATTAAAATTTAGGTGTAGCACGTGCACCCCGTGCTACAACACTAGCTCCGTCCGATCCATAGGCAGGTAGAGTAAAATAGAGTTATTATTATTGAGTGGTAGAAGTGAGTTTGAGGTAGTGTGTCGTGATTTGGCTGTCTAAAATAGAAGTAAGGTTGTACACATAAACCTAATCATAAGGATATGATGTATTGTGTTGTGTCTATAGTTTGCATGTGTGTTGTTTACTTGCATACGTTTATTAAAGCCATGCACACGAGGACATATCCCTTTTATCATATATATATGTTCATTATCCCACTAATAAGGCCTACCAATTGGCAATTAGTCCATTCATCCTTATTCTAATACAAGTACTTCCTTGGATTTTGCATTTAGATTTCACCTTTTTTGGATTCCTAATCATTTTCTTATTATGACTTGTCATTATTATTGTTCATGGAGGGATATTTCAAATTTATATGTCATGAAGAAGAAAAGTTTTGTTTTTATAACAACACATTTTTGTAAGTAGTACATAGTCAAGAGTAGATTATACTGAGAGATTATTCATAATCCTATACAATTATATAAAATATTAGTACTAAATTGATTGGTTGAATGCGAAAAAGTAAACTAACCATATATATACAATTAATTTTATAATTAGCTAGTAAGTAATTTCTGATTTCATAAATTTATTCGCCTCAATCCATCTTATCAATTATTTACAATTCACTCGATTATTGGTAGTTGTTAGCAAGGTATCATTTACAAAACCTTACATACACAACGATGGATAAGATGTATAAGAACCAATAGAATTTTTGTGTGATTTTAGTATTCTAGCTAGTCATGAGGAAACAGTACAATATCCAATTGGAAATTAAAATTGGCTATTTCACCATATACCACTGAACTATTGGAAAATGCATGAAATGCCCTCTTTGTTTTCAAAATGCACCATATGCCCTTAAAGATTTTACTAAATTCTTGATATACAATTAGTATCTAATTGCCTTCAAATCAACAAAATAGCTTTGATTCATCGTTAATTGTATTAATTTAAACCAATTAATTATACGAAAAAAGTTAACTTTTCCTACTCACCACCACAACCACCTCTCTTCCTTCACCACCCACTCACTACCGACCACCGTACCACCACCTCCACTTAGTCACCACTACCACCAAATCACTGCCACCGCCCACCACACAGTCACCGTTGCCATCCAAGTTAAACCACCATCACAAAACTACTCAATCATCGCCTCTCTTTCGGTCACCACCCAAATTAACCCACCACCACAAAACCATCAAATTAAACCAACGAACACTTAGATTCAACCAAAGATGCACTTCGATTCAAATTCAACCATAGCTACACTTCCATCAAATAATCAAACACTTCGATTCACATTAAGCCATAATAGCAACACTTTGATTCAACCACCTTTCAAATTTGGGTAACAAATTTGTGTGGTGTTCAAATTTGAAAGAATTTATTGGGTGGTAAATGAAGGTAGTGAAGTTTGGCGGTTGAGGATTCGTATGGGTGTCGATCATTGGAGTTGAAGAACGTTGTTGATGCGATGGTGCTCTACCTCAGTGGTGGTCTTTGAATTTGAATGAACTTATTGAGTGGTAAATGAAGATAGTGAAGTTGGGTGGTTGAGGATTTGTATGGGTGTCGATCATTGGAGTTGTAGAACTTTGTTGATGCGATGGTGCTCTGCCTCAGTGGTGGTCTTGATGTTTGAGATGTCATGCATTTGGCAATAATTTAGGAGTATATGGTGAAATAGCTATATTAAAATAGACAATACAATGTTCTTACCCACCACTAAATTCAAAGAGTGTATTGTACGTGCACAACTTTAATTTTATACAAATAAACATACATTTGAAGTTCCAAATTAGCCTTCTAACCTAGCCGTAGTATAAGCTAAGGGCTGGTATGACCACAACTGACAACTCGATCAAATCGATCTAAGGACATGCTCCATATATGGCCGGACAATTGAAGTTAAGGAATGTGCACAATCATAACCGTGCTAGAGTACGTATGTGATCACGAAATGTATTGTTTGTGTTAATTATTTAGTACATGTCTTGATCCCATCGAGGGGCCGCGGTCAAACCCGTTTGGTAAAGCCGGAAAAGCTTTAGGGACGGCGGGTGTGCTAGTACTGGCCTACTCTTATGTCATGTTCAACGTTCCATAGTGGTAGCCTGGTAGGCGCTAGCTCTTTGATGATATAATTAACTTCGTTATTCCACATGTTCTTAGACAATGTAGTTGTCTGTTTATCTACAAGAGTAATACTACAACATAAAAGTTGCCAATGTCAATTATGTCACAATTGTTATATTTTTATATAGTTCTATACTACTTACTCCGTTTTACATTATTTGCAAAGATTAGACATTTTTTCTCTCTGCTTTATGTCAAATCGTTACAAATAATGAAAAACAATGGTAGTATTACTGGTATATATTTTTTACCGTTGTATACGAATTACTAGTAATAATAATATAAAAAGGTATGCAGTGTACCTGACCGTAGTTCATACTTCATAGCCTGATTTGAAGGAAATTTTTTGTAGGGATTTTGATAAATTATTGTAGGTGTTGTATACTTGTATAGTCACTATCATTTATTCATGTACACATACATTTAAAGTTCTCTAGTCGCATGCATTATTTTTTTTTTCCAAATAATCTACAAAAACAACACTATATACTCCTTAATATAGTAATCCAGCTAAAAATATTACATGCACATATGTTATGTCATCTAAAATGCTAAGCCAATTACTTGGCCATCAATTCATGTGACTTCAAATAAAAAAAAATCAAATTCTTACAATAAAATTTTTTCTGATATAATTATTACTCAATAATTTTAAAGATTTTTCAAACAAGAGTTAATTTTATATTTTATAAAATATTGGGTACGCCAACAATAAAAGACGGTATAATATCAATTTTTATACTCCGAATATATATTGTCCTCAAAGTCTCATCTCATGCAATGCAATGCAATCTAAATGAATTGTTGCCAAAAACTTCTATACCTTGCCATAAAGGGCACCCATCCTGGCGCATATATGATCCGCAGCATTGTAACCTTTTTTGTAGGGACTTGTTACTAATAATTTAGTAGTATAAAATTTATAAAAATAGTTGCATCTAATTTTAAGCCACACAAAATTCCCAACAAAAGTGTGCCAATAACTCTTGAACAAACCGTAAGTGCCAAGGGGACACTAAAGATGGTTGTCAATGTCATCATGTTCATCAAGGCATCCAATTATACTACTATCCTTTTTTTTTTTTTTTTTTGCTATGGTTGTTTTGAAAATGAACAAATAAAATGGGGTTAATTATACCAAACTTTTAAGACTTTTGATTTTTTATACAGGCATCGGTTAGTTAGCTTTCATTGTATTTTGAAGTCTTGTCTATTAATATCACGGGTCTACGTTATTCCATAGGCTATCAATCGACACCCCCAAATGTCTTTTCTTATAACGTTGAAAAAGTTATATTGACTACCACACCAATACCAAGTAAATTTGCTATTTTATACGAGTATATATATTTTATTATTCGTTGAGATATAAGAGGATGTATCCTCCTTTGTCGGGAATTCATATGAAGAGGAGCATAGACAGATAGATGTGATAGAGAGAATGCTAAGGCAAAAACGTATACAAGAAAAACATAACAATTAATGCTTAACTTCCGAATAAAAGAAAACGTTGTAATAATAATATAGATCAACGGACATGTAATAATGGTGTTTTAATTTCGACACCTCAATCTCAATATACAATCTTGACTTTTACATACTAATAAGTTTAGTAGTGGTTTGTATTATCTTCATCCCAATTTTTTTTTTTCAAAATTCCAGCGTATTTTTATGAGCAATAATAGATACACACCTAATTTGGTTTTGAGTAACTATCATGATTAACCTAACTATACAACAAGGAATGAACATAATGTGTTAAAACTTGTTTGAGCACATGAATGTAGTATGGGCTTCCACATGAAGATGGGCCCATTTTAGGCCCTTTTTTTTCATACGTGGATGCTTTTTAAAGTATGGACCTATTATTAATTTGTTATATGTCAATGGATTGCCATTAATGCTTTGGGTCCGGTTTTACCCATTTTGTCTTTTTACCATTTATTTTGCTTTTTTTTTTTTCACGTATTTACTAATTTCTACTACCATTGAAGTAATTTCCTCATTAGATTATTACTTCATCTATTTAAAATTTCCATGGTACCATTCCAAATCATAATCACTTGTACAATTAACTTTTAAATTTAATAGTGTATGAAAATTATATTCATAAGGCATGATTGTGCTAGGTTCACCGTTATGTTTTCTTTGTTAAAACCTAACTTATATAACTTTGACTATAATTTTGTCAAAAAAAAAAAAAAAAACTTTGACTATAATGTAACTATAGATATTGTTCGATCATTTAAATTGCAAATTGGCAACAAGTATGAAAAAAAAAAGGAAAGGTGACAATTATTTTTGAGCACATGAAGTATTAATTTTCGAAAAATATAGCATATATACTTGATTCTGATTTAGGTTCTCTTCTTTTGTTATTTCTTATGTCATTAATTTTATTTATTTATTTATTTTTAACTAGTTTTGGTTTTTGGGTGTTGATCACACAAGGGAACATGTCAACCAATGTGTATCTTGTGTGGTTGGTCACTTGAATAACAAATCATGTAGCAAAAATAAGTTCCGTTCAGAAAAAAAGTTCAGATTAACAAAGTTAAGTTAAGTTTAGTAGAAATAAATTCAGTTCAGTAAAAATTAGTTTCAATCCTTAATAAATTGTTAATAATTTCAGCAAAAATAAGTTCAATTCAATAAAAATAAGTTTAGATAAATAAAAATAAGTTTAATTTAGCAAAAATAAGTTTATAAGAACAAGACTTAAGTCAGTAACCCATAATGTAAATAAGTAACATCATTTATGATACGAGCTCAGAGTAATTCAATTCATTTTTAATTATTAATAAAATCATTATTACTATACAGAAATTCAACCCCTCTATTAGGATAACCCCACTTATCCATAAGTGTGACATCTCAATCTTATACTCAATTATTCACTTTATCAGTGACTAGCCACATCATGATCACCTTATGACATGGTTAATTAGCCGCAATGCCGAATTTAAGAAATGAATTAAAAATCTCAACCCCATGTACACTTTTCGATATCATTTATACTTATCTATTGACGTCTTTTAGGTAATTTATAGATTTTAATTAGTTTAAATGGTTAATAATTTAAGAGTCGATATTTAATTTGCGAAACCATTAAATTATATTGTAGGTTATTTATGTAGCAAAATAATTTAAGAGTCGATATTTAATTTGCGAAACCATTAAATTATATTGTAGGTTATTTATGTAGCAAAATGATATGATAGTATTCTATCTCCCATCATGGTAGAATGACTTCATCCATCTTCTTTGCAGTATCTTCTCATATAAAAAACCAGTTACCTGAATAACATGTAGCGTTTGGTAGTTATCAGCTTTGATGTAGACAAAAACACACCATCTTAAAGGTTTTGTTTTATATTATTGGAAAGATACTATAATTTTTTTTAATGTCAAATAATTTTTGTTATCATTAATTATTAGCCTTCATGTGAAAGAATTTTTCTACATTGTATGCTGTTTATGCATGCGCTATGGCAGCTTTTAGCAACCTTTTTTTTTTTTCAACATGATGAAACTGTTTGTAGTTGTGTAAGATGCATTGGGGTGTTTTGTGGTTAGAACTAAAGTGTTAAATGAGCAACTCAATAAAAAAAATTAAGTTCGAAGGTTTGAGGTTTGTTGATATATATTATATATCTAATTACGCTCCCTCGTATAAAAGCCATGTATACTTGAAGTATATGCAATTTGGATCTTCTCGTGCACAATGTTCATTTAATATTCCATCTTGAAAAGAGGGGTGAACAAGGCTTGAATGCATGACCCTTTTGTCATGTAAGTCCGGACACCTTTTTTATTACGTAAGTCATTAAATCAGAGATAAATTAGGAAACACAAACTTGAGTAGTCCAATAACAAGCTATGGCATTTAGAATCAACAAACAAATAAAGCTCATACCATGTTTCATCCTAAAACTAACATATTAGTGTTATGGGATGATTTACTTCTGGCCTGGGTTTATAAAGTAATAGTGACAAATATTGGTTACTACTTACAAGAGACTCGTAACACTTCGGCTCTCATACCATAAGCTAAGCAAGGTGTAATAAATAGAATCGATTTAATAGAGTGCTATCCACGTCAGGGATGAGTTACAAGAATGTGATGGCATAAACTCAACTATAAGTTGTAGCAAAGTAGCAAACATGGAAGCTTGTTGTAAGAGACTTGTGAAAGTGGCCAGTTTATGTCATTTTTGACCTTCATTCTTCATAATGTCTTATGTGGGTTGTACTTGCAACTTTTTTTTTTTTTTTTTTTTTGGGGGGGGGGAAATACGCGTCGATAACAAAATCAATCCTTAGATGTCTTAATTGGGATCAAAAGAAAAAGAAAATTTTTAACCGACTAAGTTTTTCCTTATTTTCAATACTTGTACTATTTGTGCTAATCTAGCCCATTTAATTTAATAAAAAATTAACATATGGACAATAAAACAAATAAGCGATGAAAAAGCAGTTGGAGTTTAACAAACTATCAAAATAGAATATATGGAAAACGCGTAATATAATTGGTGTTAGAAAATGAACCGAAAAAGATTAATTGATATCTAAAATTGGATAATAGAATCTAACCTTAAAATTTTATAAGTAAAAATGGCCAAACAAGAGGAAATTATTAGGGAGAAGAATTTTGTAATGGAAATTCCTTAACCAAAATCACCTTAGTTTCTAGAAGCAATTATTTCCAAAATAAAAGTTGCATTTACAAATCAAAATTTTACACTGTACCTTATCAGTACAGCACACCTATTACATACCAAACATCCCTAATAAAAATCAATAATTAATACTAATAAAGTAATAATAACTAATAATAATGCTAACACTATATAAATATATATATATTTAGGGACCACTACTTTTCCCTGATTTCCTCACTTTTGCCTACAATTTCCCAAACTTTAATAAAAAAAAAAAAATTACAAATCCAAATATTGATTTTTTCTTTTTCTTTTACAATAAAGTTTGTGGGAGCATGATCCTCATATTAGGCACCAAATTCCTTCACGTAGTCAAATATCTTTTGCTCTAACAACCAATCACCTTCTTTTGCTTTGGTGAATGTTGTGTAATTTGTGATTAAGTGGTAACATTTCACTTTCTTTTTTCAATTCCAAATAATAAAGTAATCCCAAATTTGACCTTGAAGCTCTTGTTGTTGGCCTTTTGAAAGAAGATTGTCTTGAAAGTGGGAAATTTTTTGTGCTCTTGTGAAGGTCCAAACTCAAACTCGTGCATAATTTCGAGAAGGTAGTATTAAACTTGAACTCAAATTAATCACTTAAATGAGTGAAAAAAATTGGATTTACAATCCTAGAAGGATGTAGTACAACAAGGTAATTGGTAGAGCTATCAACATCCCAAAGATCACGCTGTGCACAAAGATTGAAACAACATTGTGTTAGAACTTTTCACAACAAAGTTGAATGCAATTAAGCCGTGCATTTATTGTAAAGAATAGCCGCTAGTATTATCAGATCATTTAACTTACAATCTTTTACGAAAATTGATAAATTCAACGTTAAGGTATCATAACAGGAATTATCGAGTCAAATCAAATGTAGACCGAGTGTTAATTGATTCAATGTAGTATTTTGACATGAGGGAAATAAAAGCATATATACTACTCCGTACTGTAGATATATACATACATACATCAATCCTTTCTTGTTGAGGCAACTCAGGCAAGTATTTTGTCCTTAATTAGTATGAAACACTTATTATCCATGAAATATTAGTAATTGTATAGTTGTATTTAATTTGTGCCCAACTTTGATGGATGATTTTGTTTAATTAGTAGCAAGGCAATCATATTAATATAAGTTGAGTCTTTGATTATGTCTACTTATGCAAGATGTGTTCCATTTTGAAACTCATTATTGCTATACAATTTAATTAATCATGCATGTGTTTCAAATTAGTATTATCATGACCGAATTTGTTATCATTTGTCAAATATATAGATCAAGCACATCTACAAGAGTGGCCGAGGTAACTATATTACCATAATTACACCTCAAAATGTTATTATATAGCATAATAGAATAGAATTATCATGATATACTATATATAAGCTAGGATTAAAGTGGCGTATATATAGATTAGTATAAATTTTAATTTTGAACCTTTATTAAGAAAAGAAATCTACTTTGTAAGGTGAAGTAAAGTATAATTAATGCAACATAATGCAATGCAATGCAATTCAGTGTCATTAAAGTTTACTCTTTTTCTAGCACTTGCATTATTTGTTTAATTAGCTTGACATATATATCACATATAATCTAAATCATCATATAAAATTCAAGATAAGATTAAGCGTTAAAGATATAAATATAAATACTTACGCAGTGCTTAGAATTTGCGGATGATTGTTGTATTCTTTGGCAAAAACAAATGGTACGATCCCTTGAGGAAGTGCTGCCTGTTGAAAATAATTATAAACAAAGATTAATTAGGATTTTAAAATGTGTCTTCCTTCAACAAAGTGGATGCTATATAGTAAAATGAAACTATATATATAACCATGTTATTCATGTTGTTAACGTACTAAAACAATCATCAATGTTTAAAATTTTGAAGATGTAATTTGTAAGTTCATAGAAAATTAACATCGTAGCAGCAGATCCTTCATTGGTTGTCTACTTAACTAATTAGAAAATGATAAACTTTGACGACTAAGCAATATGGTCGAGAACCGTCTAGGCCGACATCTAATACTTAAGAACTTATTTATTACGTATTTAGGAAGTTAGGATTTTGAGGGTTGTTAAAAAATGGTCAAAGTAGAACGAATCTCAAGGAGGAAATAACAATAAGTTTTTTTAGTATGCAAGTCAAAAAGGTTTACAAACCTGAACAATGGCAATTCGAAGAAGATCACCGCGCAAGCCTATAGCAATGGCAGCTACGGTCATTATGGCCGGACCCATAAGAAATCTCACGGCCATGGCGAAAGTGGCAACCTTATTCCCGCATGCAATCATCTTCGGTTGTAAAGCCATGAATAAACCTTCAATAAATTTTCCATTTACACAACAAAGGACACAATTATTCACTAGTCGATCACTCATTAAATTACATACTTATATACTAAACCTATCATAATATATGCAACCACCAACTTGCAAAAATATGCAACACAAACATGAGATAAGGTTTTAATTGTTAGGACAACCCTAATGGCGTCCATGCTAAGCTTGGACCACAAACCTACGTAACACAAAGGCAAAAGGTTCCACAATTTGTAATTTGTACATACGTCAATATAAATCAATTAGTGACCATAACACTAAATTATTTCAATTGGACTATTGACTCCCGCAAAATAAAAAGGAACCATAAAGTATTAGATCAAATGAGACTAATGACGTTACGTTATTGTGGCTGAAATTTGAGTATTCTTGATCACATCTACACTCATAGTATATTTTGAATGAAATTTTCCACTTTGAATTGCTTTTCATGTCTAGTAACGAACATTATAGTTGCTTACATTATTAATTTCATGTCATAATGTAGTACATGCTTTTAAGATTACATCATCCACCACCACAGGAGCCTTTCAATTTACTACCATATATTATGAAAATTAAAATTAATTTAGGCCGGCCATGTTTTTGAAACTGATAATATTTACTAAATTGAAGAGAAATGAACTAAACTAAAATGAATATGCTATGCTGAAATGTACTGAAATTAGCTACTAGTATATAAACATAGAGTCCTTTGCAATAATACTCCTACACGCACATTAGTTTTGACTTGAAGCTTATGTTTTGAAGGCAAAATTGAATTTATTCATTTACTTTTCTTCTACAAATAAATGCACATGATAACAAAAAAAAAAGTCTTAAAAGTAAACAAAATTTCACAAAATGTCATCTTATTGTTTAAAACCATTGAAAATCATGAATATTCTTTTGTCTTGTAATGTCATATCATACAAATTATGAATAAAGTGATTTAGGTGTTTATTTTTCACCTATCAATTATTTGATTTGTAAGATTAGTGATTACGATGTTAATTTCACACGAATAGAACACTGTTTTTCATACTCTCCAATGCATATAATAATGATTTGTGGTTAAACACCCCACAAATTAGTAAATTACCCAACTAACAAACAATAACACAAGCAAAAAAGTTGAGATACCAAAATAATGAACTATAATCATCAAAGAAATTAAGGGAAGGAATTAATAGAAAACACTTTAGCAAAAAGCAAAAGCAACGACCAAATAAAAAGTCACATAATTGGAGCATATAGTTAAATGTCAGCTTACAATAGTGAGAAATTCAGCATACACAAAAGAAAGCACCATAATTAAAAAGAAGTATGTCCAAATAATTGCCATTGATATAGACAATGGAATTGTTCCATTTTATCTCAATAATTACTAGTATTATATTTATTTATTTATTATTTAGTTGTTTTTGGGTTGTCAAATTATACATATTATGTTCTTTTTTTTTTTATTGTAACATTATGTTAATTTTATACGTGTTATTTATCGCGTCCATGTAAAGTGAGATTAATAAGCTAAACAAATAATCAAGTTCCATAATGTATGTTGTAATCAAAATGTAACTTTTAAATATAAAAAATGTTGCAATTAAAAAAAAAACGGAACAAATATATCATAAGGTGTCGGACCTACAGCATGTATGAGTTAAGGAACATAGCACATGGGAAATTGAGAATCATATGATCAACCAGAAAAGTTATGGGAGTAATTATAAGTATTACATTACTCACCTAAGCTGAACATAGCCATACCAAGTCCAGCATCTGATAATATTGAGATTGAATTCTCAATTATTTTGGGCATTGCCACATGCCACCTGCAATATTGTCACCAATCAAAAAAATATTCAACCCAAACAAAGAACATTTAAGCTTTTATAGAAAATTTCAAAATAGGATAGAATACAAAGTTTAATCAAACAAAACAAAAAAAAAAAAAAAAATAGTTATTGGAGCATCTATTTGATGTTAATTTATTGGAACATAAGACATACATGTATCGATAACCATATTCTTATATACATTCGAATGTACTTGTTACAGTTCGATTGTCGACTTTTTAAAAAAATATATTGTAAAAAATACATAGAATGTTTTAAGAAAAAATGTTTGTTTCCATTACTATATAGTACGTTGAAAAAGAAATATAGATCATAATACTACGTCTTAGATTATAGTTGGTTTTGATTATTTTTTTATGTTTTAATTTTTATATAGTCGTTAAATTCAACGGAGTATCATTCAAACACTTTTTAAAAAGGCAAAAACCAAAAAGGTTATGAGAACATTTTTTTCTTTGGCTAAATTTTCTTTGGGATGACCCACATTAAACTTACCGAAAAGAAACCAAAGCCCAAATTAGGCCAATTAAGCTGGAATACGTGTTGGGATTTCTAATCAGCTTCCTCCAAACCATGATTAATATTAATCTTGTCATCACACTTGCTGGTGGCATATGCTTTGCGCCCCCTAATTCCTCCGCTCCTGCCACGGCTTTCGGGTCTAGCTCGGCTGTCGAGCTAGACCCCAATTTGTTCAAAGCCGCCACTGGTATCGCCCCTTCTTTTTCTCTATCCTCTTCAGCACCGGTGAAGCTGAAATCCTCCCTTGTAAACTCCTCGCTTTTTCGCACCCCTGGAATCAATAACGACGCTGTTTTTTTGTCATAAATTACTAAACTAATACGAGTACTATTTCAAAATTTATTTTATAATTAATCCTTAGTACTGCATATATCATCGAATGTTTAAATATTTATTTAATAACGTTGTTACATACCTTTTGTTTGTGGTTGATCCGAAACCGTCATTCGTATTTCCTTAGCGCCTTGATCGGAGCGACCCGATTGATCAGGAGTTCCGAAATCATTACTCCCAAAAACGTGGAGCCCACCAACCTCTGATACAGGAGAAGCACTAGAACTCCACACGAACATGTGAAGCTCTTTAGCATCATGACTCAACTTGCTTTGATGTTGCCCCTGCTGTTGTGGCTGCGGCATCTGATTCTTACCGCCGCCATTAACAAACTCCGGATTCGGAGCCGGGTATGATCCTGGAACAGAATTCGACCCGGGAGCTGGAGCTGAGTTTGGATAGTACCCGAACCTGGGAGATGAGTTGGGGTTCTCTTCAAAATTAGAAGGACGAGGGGTAGGCCCTCGAGACGACTGCACAGAATACAAGTCTGCAGGTCCAAAATTCGAGAGCCTACCCCCGAATCCTTGGTAACCCATCATGGAATAAAAATCTGAGGTGTTAAAATTAGACCCTCTAGGGGTAGGATTTCTAGAGGAGCTGAGACTGTAAATCTCAGCTCCAGTTAAATTCGACGGTCTAGGTGTCATACCAGACATAGACCGTCGAGAGGCATTAGACTTCCTAACTTTAACATGAAGTTTTCCATCATCACCTATCTCAGCATCCGTCTCAAGGAAGTCACGACCGTCTAAGGAAACGACATCAGAATCAACCTTAAACGACACAATAGAGGCAGCGGTCTCAGGGAATTGCTCCATGATCAAAATCTTAGCACCACGGTACTCGAAAAGGAAAAGTAATAGTGTGTACCATATAATACATTGTAAAACTACAACTTGAACCATTAGCTTACCCGAGTACGGCCCGTACATAGCAATGAGTAACGGGATACCCATAACCAACGTGTTAGGAAGTGTCGAAAGCGAAAAAATAGTAATCATCCACTCTAAACTCCCGTTTCGGGTGAGGTTAGTCCAAAGGGCTAACAACACAAGCATGATGATCTTCTGTAGCGTGTCGGCAGCTATGAAATGAAGGTTCATTTCATAAGGATTGTTGCTTGATATGAAATGAAATGAAAGTAATGGTACAGCGAATATCGCTACAAAACGGTTGATCCCGGAACATTGGTCCGGTGAGAATATTTTCCACCACCGGACCGAGCCGTAGGCTAGGATCATGGCTACATATAATGGAACCATGGCTGCTAACACGGTATATAAGTCGTGCCATGTGATCATCTTTTTTTTTTTTTTATATTTTGAGGTACAGTTAGTTAACTAACTAATAATAAGCTGATAATAAGTAAGCAGAAGGATGAATATATGAGGAGTGTGACTTTACTCTTTGGATTAGTTGGGTATATAAATTGAATGCAGTTTTTATAATGGGGAATTCAAGAAAGGATAAGGTGAAGTGGGTGGGTAAATGGGGCCCCAAATTTTCGTTTTTACTTGGGTGGATTACTAGAATTAGTAGTACTTGATACTCGAAAGATACTAGTTTCTTTCTAACCTTTAACGGGGTAAAATGATAAAATTATCGCTTTTTACCTAACAAACTTGTTTGTTGTTTAGAATGTTACGAGTTTATGATCAAATGTTACACTTTTTTAGTACTGTAGCAAGTAAAAGTCAAGTTAATGTCGCCTACCAGCTTGCATATCTAACGGTCTGATATAAAATTAACTCATTTAAAAGACCAAGATAAGTATTATTGATGGGATTGTGCAGTAATTGGGAATGGGTAGAGTGGCAATTGACTGGAATTTAGTATTTTGCTTGCTTGTTTTTGACTTGGTTGGAAGATGGAAGACAGTTTTGCTTGAATTTGATTTGTTGTGCTTTGGCTATTTGGTGATTACTGATTAGCCTTTATAAAATTCGATCCAAAATATGTAGTACCAATACTTCATTATTGAAGGTTCCCTTTTTCTTTTATATAAGAAAAAAAATCTAATTCAAAAATTATGATGGATTATAAATATCTTCACAACAAGTTGTGTCTAATTATAAGAAATTAATTAAAGGCCGAAATTTCATTTACGTACTTAGAGCCATGATTTGTTAGGGTTGCATTAAAGGATATATTTGTGTGTTGTGGTATATAGGATAACCACAATTAGTACATAGTCAATGAAAACATATATACTCCCTCCATTCTCGTTTGTTTGATATGTTTTGACTGCATATATGCCAATGCGCTTTTTTGACCTTAAATATTTTTTGTTGTGTATATGTAAAAATTATAATAATTGGATATAAATAATGTACTAGTTGAAATAAATCAAACAAGACTCTATATGACTATATTATGTTTTATATATCGAAAATAGTTTAAAAGATTCTCCCATTTTATGAATAGTATCAAGATTCCAAACGTCTCAAATATTTAGAAACGGAACGAGTATAATAAAAAAATCCTCAAATATTTTTAATTAATATTGGTTAAGTCAAATCAATTGACTACATGTTTTTTCGGTATAGCTCTATCCACCCATGCAACACAGATATGTAATTATCAAAAGCAATGATGTAACCTAAATCTAATATGTAGTTGTTATGATTTCAATTAAGTATTTTATATAAGACATAGACAAAATTAGCAAGCATTTTACTTGTGTTGAAAAGTGTTTTGAGTCCCAAGTACCCTTAATTAAGGGCCTGTTTACTTCAACTGAAAACAGTTGAACTGAACTGAATTGAGCTGAATTTAACTGAAAGTTTTTTATGAAGGGTTAATGAATAGCAAAATAAGGGAAGAGCTGAACTGAAATGAACTGAACTGAACGGATTTTAAGCTGAAATAAACAGACCCTAAGTCAAATTAGACTCTTATCTAAGCAATGAAAAGTGTATTATAGTACTTGATTGGGTTCATGAGTTGTCATGAAAAAGAATGCGTGAGAGGTTAATTTAACGAATAGAAAATTTTCAAATTATTTGCTTATCAAAGGTATAAGAATATTATGTGAAGATACATATAGTCAACCAACATCAACTTATATTGTTTATATGCACCCAAAAAAAACCTTTAGCTAAGCTATAATTCTATAAGAATAAGATGTTTTCGTTTATCTTCTGAGTGTCCTATTTAAATCTCGAAAGTAACTCATAATCAAATAAAATTTTTAAACTTCCAAATTGATTTGCAGAAGAAAATAGTAACGTTAAGTCTCATTTGATTTGTTGCAAAGAGTACTATAAGTACAATTTTTTATTTTATTTTTATAATAAGTAATGTATGTTATAAATTGAAAAGGTATTAAATGAGACCATTTTATAGTAAGACGACAAAAGTCGTGAGCTAATTCCATCAGCTATCAAAACCCTCATCCGCTTTTCGTACCCTTAGACCATTGCTTAAAAATGTGACGAAGAAAATTGAGTGAACCTTTTGTAACGCAGTAGTATAACTTTCAACACATATGACATATGGGCTAATGGTCATATGAACGTTTTTTTCTGAAACAAAATCATGTTTTGGACCATCTATAACACAGTATACCATAATAATGGTTGAATGAAATCTGGTAGTCCAATGACTAACTTTCCAAAACAAAACCAAAAAATGGCCCAATCCAATGTGACCGGACCAAATTCTCAAGGCTACGGTACACTAATCTTACGAAGTTCAATAACTACAAACCGAAAGATGAAATATCACACTAAGAAAAACTGAAAAAGTTCTATGATTATATATCAAACTAAATAATATTTACGAAAGATTAGACTACGGCTATTATCATCAAGGGCAGAGAATATATCGATCAGGTTTGAGGTTGCGTTGGAGCTGCCCACAACAAAGTCATGAAACGAGCCACAAGAACACGTCACTACAGCAAAGGCACACAATCGTGTTAGAGAAAGTGACGTTATTATTACAATAGTATTGACTAACAACATGTTCGTCGAGCCAAGTTCTAACCTTAGTGATATCAATGATTCAATACTAGTGATGTCAATGACTAATACAATTCATAGTAGTATGATTTACTCTACAGATTAACTTCTGACCTTAGTGATGTTAATGAGTCAAGTAATTTCAACCATACGTTCAAATTAAGCTCAATATGAGCTAACTGAATTTGAGCCTCAGCACAATCAAACTTTCAAAATTATTTTTTGAACTTAGCTTTCTCCCTATAATACTTTTCAGTTTTCCCAATGTACATTAATATCTTTAATTACATAGCTAAATCATAAAAGTTGATATTTGATCCGAAACATTCCGACGAATTTGACAATGTCTCATATTCTCACGAGTTTGTTAAACATTCAATGTATGTGGTTGGAGTTTAGTTCACCTAATCAAAATCAATTTAAATTCGAACCTTAATCAATTCAGACAATGAAATTATAGCATAAATAGCTAGTATAGCCTCAAAAGGCCAAACCCACTAGTACAAAACTACAAATGTGTTGCTAGACTTTTAATTAAATTTGTCAAACATAAGAATATTGGCATCACTCTTTTCTTTCTCTTGTGTACTTGTCATTAAGATATGATAATCATACATCATTCTCATTGCTAGTTATAATAATCCAATTATGTCGCTTTTTGTTTACAGCTTAATCTACTGTGCCTCACCTGACTTTAGAAGTCATTTGACACATTGAAAAAGATAGATAAACACTTGCTGTTTATGATTTTCTTTCATTTTTCAAATTCCCCCCTATACCCTATCTACATTATGACAATTGTCGTCAAGACAGTGGTGAACGTTGCTGGTTGTTTATATACAAGTCAATTCAATTTGGGTCATCTTCCATAATTCAAGTAAGGAGTCGTTCACTCATTCCGGACATATCTATCTGACCACGAAATTCAGATCTCTTGCTAATAAACTCTTTCTCAACCGATTAGGTTACGTTAAGTTCAGGCTGATTATAATACAGAAGTGCAGGACAGACTCGAGCCATGTAATTTTGTATACACTTCGAGTAGACAGTATCACTGGTCGGTATTACAAATTTACGATCTGCTCCAAAGACAGGAAACAACCTCCTAAAAGAACGTGCCTCAATAGGTTTTATTGTGACATTTCTACTGTATAAACTGTTTTTCCATTATGCAGAAGTAATACACAATTTCCGGTATCAATCATCAATAATTAAAGATCATTTTACACAGAGCATTAGCACCATCTTTATGAACACAGTTTCAACTAAGAGTGCAAAAAGAAAGTGAAGAGTGAAAAGAATCATTGTCCGATGCATGCCTACAAGACTACAAACAGCTTACAAAGACATTATATGTACATAAAATCAATCCAAATGTGTTACCAAAGAACACAGAGTTTACCTGTATCAAAAGCATCAATTGATAATTTTCAAGCAGATACTTCAGCTCCGTCATTAAGAGCACAGCAAACAACAGCTTTGTGATGACCTTGATACGTTTGAATAACTTCATTACTTATCATGGACCATAGTTTTGCTGTTCCATCCGAGGAAGCTGACAAAATCAACAAGAATCAACAAGAGATAGATCCCATATACATCACAAACCGCAACACTACCTATATGTTTTGTGGGGTGACCAACTAGTTATGTGCGGAGATAGTTAGTTGTTGACTGTTACGTGATAATTATTCAGTTTATTACTGCGAGAGTTGGCTACATTATTCAGGGTGACTAATTGTAGGCAAAACTGTGCCCCAAGCAATCAATTTCCATTGACCTTAACCATAAGGATTAAGGAGTATCTTCTATAGCAATAATGGACAGATAGCAAACTATAATTATCCTGATTTATAATTTGTCCATGAATTTACAGCATAATTTTTAGTCTACTAGAGCGATTTATAGGCTGCAACAGAAGTTACCCTGATTCACAGGAAAGCCTTTCGCTAGTCATGCAACACACTAATTTTCAGACTCACTCTTAACAAACTATTGACCAATGGTATGGGAACGAACCTGTAATGAGGTAGGCGCCATCTACAGAAAATATACAGTCCCACACCCATCGTTCATGCCCTGGAGAAATACAAGCATAACCACTGTTAATAGATACATAAATGGGCAGTCTATAATATTAACACGTATATTAGGTGTTTAATATACCAGAAAGTGTCTTCTCCAATGTGAAACGATTGTCTACACTCCAAATCTTGACTGTACGATCAGATGATGCAGTTGCCAAGTATCTGAGCAGGGAAAAAAAAATCTTCTTCAACATGATAAAAGGATGCATTACGATGAGAAAATGTAAGCCCCAAAATGTCACATGCAGATGATGCTCTCAAGAACACAAGAAAAAAAATGTTAGATAGAGCTACTTATATAAGTGTGTTAGGGGCTTTGCAACGAGCGGCACACGACTCAAATACGCAACGGGGCATCGTAAGTGGCATTGCTGCCACGATCCACTGAGGTTTAGCCCTATGTCGCTTCGATTCGTCCCTCTCCTTTAACCCCCTAACACCCTTTTCCCAAAAAACTACTATATAGTGTGAAAAGAGGCTGCGTGGGCGCTTTAGTATTTTATAAGTATGGGAAAGCCCCTTGGGGCGTGTCTACAATTTCGGTGGGTACATGCATGTGCTCAACATACTACATAGTACAAAGAGGTTGTCAACCATGCTCAACATGGGGCATCTCGGGTCCAAGGAAAACATTTGGTATTGATACCCTGTGGGACAAACAAGGTCATAGTAAAGGTTGCCAAAAGGTGTCTAGAGAGTGAGAATGACCAAGGGGTCATGATTTCGGAAATCCTCAACAAAGAATGATAATTGTGGTGGTCCATAGCACGTGGTGAAAAAACGGGGCGAAAAAACGAGGGAGCATGCTACAGCCCCTTCAGAGGTCTCAATCAAAGGCTATTATCCACTGTTTTTTGAGGTTTCATGGTCCCGAAAAAAAAATGCCAAAATTTTCTCAGAGTGCTTTTATTGTTAAAATATGACCCCAAACCAAGCGATTCGGGGTGAAAAAGCCATCAGAGTGATGATAACAAGGAATTAGACAAGGCCTGCAAGAGACTGTTTTCCCTTTCCCATAAGTCTTTCTCGGTCGAAATCGATCGTGGAAAATCTTATACTAGTACATAACATGTGGTAGAAAAATGGGGCACAAAAAATTACGTAGCCCAGGACGGCCCCTCCGAGGCCTCAATTAAAGGCTATTATCCACTGTTTTTGAGGTTTCGGATCCTGGAAAAAAAATTGCCAAAAATTTTTCATGGTGTCCGTGTGGTCAAAATATGAACTCGGACCAGGCTTTTCGGGGTAAAAAAGTCATAAGAAGGATGATAACAAGTTTTTAGACGGTTCTGGAAGTGGTAGTTTTTCTCTTCTCCAAAAAAGGCCAGAAGAGGGGTGATAAGAGGTCTTTAGGGGCTGAAATCGATTGTGGGGAGACTTGTGGTGGTCCATGGCACATGGTAAAAAAACGGGGCCGGGACGGCCCCTCCAAAGGCCTTAATCAAAGGTTATTATCCACTATTTTTTGAGGTTTTCGGGGTCCTAGGATGAGCTCAACGAGAACAGAAATTTCATGTGGAATAAAATTTTCAGTACGAATACGAACCATGAAAGCGTGGCCTAACGATCCAAACTACTAATTGATATGTGGCTAAACGTGAAAGCATGGCCTAACAATCTGAACTTCGGAATTTGAAGCTAGAGGAGTCACAAGAGTTACCATAGGGAGGGATATTTGGCTTGTGGCCAAGCATTTTTTCTTCTTGTTTTACGGGACCGTGCATTGATATATGGTTCCCCTTCAATTTGAAGATTTCATTCAAAATTTTCTTCCCATTGATTATCCACTTACCTTTTCCCACTCCCCATATGCACCAGATTTTCACTTATTCCGCTAAGGTGCTTTAATTTTGGTTAAAATTTTCATTATATGAAAATTCAACCAAAATTAAAGCACCTTAGCACCCTGACCAAAAGCAAGTTGTCCCCTAGTCATCTCCACTAGTGCCATTCACCATCTTCCACCTTCAACCAATCTTAACCCCAACTATCAATCTAACATTATCCCCACCAAGAACTACAACCATTAACCCTATTCATAGCTACCGATTCAACCATCTGGCGGAGGAGTATTTGTTGTTTATTTTGGAGAAAACTCTTTCCCGAAAAATGATTTTTTTATCATTTTTCCATTTTCCATTATTTGTAAAAGGATAGAAATCAATTTTTCTCTCTTTGTAAAAAAAGAAAATAAAAACTCATTTTTCTTTTCTAAACAAGGTATGCCGCCACATTTTCCTTTCCACCTCTTACTCTTCTTTTTCTCTCCTTACATCTTTCTCCTCCTTTTTCTTCTTTTAATACTCTTTTCTTCCACAAGTTTTCTTTCTTCTAACAAAGGAAAACAAATTTTACAAATGTGTTTATTATTGAAATCATAAAATATATTAAAAGGTGTTTCAGACAACGTTGACGTGCCATGTAAGTCCCCCCCCCCCCTAAATCCCCAACCTTTCACATGCATTGCTCCACCTTGCAAGCTCTCGCCAACATAGGGTAATGTATACAAGATCTCTACAACTTTGCGCCACGTATGCAAGAACTCATACAATATATCCAAAAATATAATAGGAACAAGAATTGAACCCATTACTTCTCTTATATCATTCAAGTCAGTTACCAACTCAGCTAAATGTTTTTATGTCTTATACATGATGTTTAAAATATACTACGTATATGTATTGACGTGTCGTTCTCAAACAATGTTTTAACCTCCCTCATTATTTTAATAACCATGCGCTACCAATGACACATTGGACATGAACCTTATATGGCCACCGTAAAAAAGCAAGCGAGCAATGAAGACCTTATAGAAGGAAGACATGCCTATCATTAAGATATTCACCTCCATCAATAACAACAATTAGCTTACAATCATTTCTTTACGGTACTAATTTTACAAGTCGTGTATTGTATAAAGATAAACATTATCTATGAAATACTTTACACTTGTAGTATTACATTTAGTTTTATAACTTTAATGATTGTTGCATTTTTATTTTACCATTACAATTTCAACAAATTATGACTTACATAAACCATATCGACAAAAAAACATTAAAAATTAGAAACGAAATGCATGACCCAGGGCAATGCTATTTACTAGTTGTTTTTCTCATAAAGTTGTTTCAATCAAAACAAACAGAGCTACAATGGAAAAGGAGATTGAGAATTCCCATCAAGGAACCAACCAGGAGTGCCTAATTTCCTATCTATTACCCTAATGGTCCATTTGGTATCTGGTAATAAATTGGGTAATGGGAATGAATTTTAACTTATAATTTTGCAAGCAGAATAGTTTTATAGTCCCCATGGGAACACAATCTTCTCCCCAATTGTCACTTCTTTCTGTATTTTACATTGCCAACCCCAATTTTTGGGATTAAAGGCCTGTTTATTTCAGCTGAATTGAACAGAGTTGAATTGATTGGAGCTGAGCTGATTGGAGCTGAGCTGAACTGAAAGTTTTTATTATGGATTATTGTTTGTTAATTATGGATTATTGATTTTTAAGTATTGATTATTGATTATTGATTTTTAACTATTGATTATTTATTTTTAACTATTGATTATTGATTTTTAACTATTGATTTTTAATTACAATTATTGATTATTTTACTATGATTTTTATGGATTGACTATGACTATTAATTTTTAACTACGGATTATTAATGATTTTTAACTATGGAGTAATGACATAATAATAATTTTGATATTAATCTACTAATAATTTTTAAACAAAAAAAAAGTAACAATAACAATAATAATAATATGAACAAATAATATTAGGAACAAATTAATTAGCAAAAATAATAATTAGCAAAATAAAAGAAGAGCTGAGTTGAACGGAACTGAAATAAACTGATTTTAAGCTAAAGTAAACAGACCTTAAGGCTCTGTTTGATTGATTGATTGATTTATGTATTTTACATTACCAGATTTACCACAAGAAGAGTGATAATGTGGTATTAGGTGAAATTGAGGGTGAACTCACATCAACATGGAAATGAACATTGATTTTCTTTCAAACTTTACATATAAATTTATTCCCATCACCAATATTTATTACTGATTACCAAACAAGCAATTGGCGCTGATCTCCACACTTAATATTAGATTTAAAAAAAACAAAACCACCAACTAAGAACCTCAAGTACCATAATTTTTCCAAATTTGTGAATTGTTATGATTGTTTCCTTTCCCATTAAACATATAGGGAGAGAATTTGGGTGGGTAGCCACATGGGATAGCATTTCTAGGTCATGTAGCGGACCCCATTCATGGGATTAAAGCATTGATTGATTGATATTTAGAATTTTGGATAAACTCCTATCTCCTAAGTCAAAGGAGATATCACAAAAATGATGTTTGTAACAGAAGTTAGTCCACATTGGATAAAACCTGGAAATGCCCACACCAAATTGGCAACCAAAATGTCTGATTCTATCCTTCAAATCTCTCACACCTTGATACATTTGGAGGTCTTCAAACTATGCGTCAAAAAGGACAAAGTGTAATTTGGATTCCCTATCATTGCAAATGAGTTATATTACAAAATAACGTTGTTTATATTTTGCAAAACCTTCTGTTTGTGTCATTTCCTTTCTACTGTGGTTATATATGACCTCACAAGGAAATAAAACACAGCATGACTCAGAAAATGTGGAATTAATGGAAGTCTGTGTTCAGGTAAATTCTTCATGACCATGTAGATACACAACTGTCATTGAAACCTGTCAAATCCCAGAATCACCATTTTTTTCACGAACTTTAGGTTGGAAAGGAAATCCAACTAACCAAACTTCTTCAATGGATGCTCTTAACAGCCTAATATCCTCAAATGTGCCTTTTATGACAATCAAAGTTGCCACAATGCAATCCAATAGCTTAACAAAATTTGTAGCGAGTTCAAAGAAACCAACAGCAGTTCCAATTCCAACTTTGAGAACACAACTGCAAAATTGCTACCGCCTAAAACAATCATCCCTCTTTGCACCAGGGTAATTTCATTCATACTTAATCCTCAGTCCTCACTCATCAAATCTGTGAGATACATCTTTAACCATTCTGTTGAGGAGCATCATACTTTCCATTTCACTCTACCTCAGAGATCCATAATTGCTTTGATCCTTTTTACCAATAATGGCTATTGATTTGTAAACATTGACTAGCTAGTTCAGACACGCATACCACACCCCTAACCTAGTACATGGGCCAATACATGTAAGAATCTGTGCTGTTAAGTTTCAATATATAACATGAACTTCCTATTACTACATTATTTCCATGATCTGTGTTCACAGTTTCACACTGCAGATATATCAGATGGAAGATAGGTTACACCACACCATTTGCACAGCTCATGTGGAAAGTGGGCCATTATAAGTCAATAGCACATGTCAAACTGGCAACAGTAACCAACAATAGTATTAGTTTGTTTGTTAACAAGCTGGTAGCAATGCAAATAAGAATAGATTATGTCCTAGGCACACAATAAGAAAGCAATTCTTGGAACCTCCCCAAATTTTGAGTTCTTGATACCACACCAAATTAGTTAAATTTTTGCCTTTCTTGTCTATGATGGTAAAAAAAAAAAAGCCTCCACACATGCTAAAAAATAACAACCACAAAGTGTTCCCTTTCTAGCCTAGGATTTCAAAAATTCATGTTTATAATTTCTTGGATGTTGAATCATCAAAAACTATTTGGCATAAGGATATTGAAGATCTGTGTGATTTTCAGTAAAAAAACCTTCCGTAGATCACATCAACATAGCCTCCACTTTTTATATTCCATGTCCATTAAGAAGCACCAGACATAACCAAGCTTCAGTATCCTGCCTTTCTCATGATCGCCCAATAAGTAAGGACCTAGTCATTTCAGGTTAACCTTTTAGAGCCTATTAGTGAGAAGAATTTGAAAACCAAGTCTCTCATATCCAGGATATTGCACAACTAATGTACTTGTATGAAAAAATATGAACATCTATAGCTTATTTTAAAACTATACTGAAATCTTGGAACCTTTTCTACCATGATGTTTTATTAAAACAATATTCACCTCACACTGAATTGGGCTGCAAGGGCCTACAACTCTGCTTCACGATTCATATATAGGCTTCAAGGAGTCTACTTAAACATTGATTTTATGCCTAGATTACTTTTATTTTTCAAAGGGATCAACCTTTTTCTATTTGTTATTCTATGATTCATGAAGTATAGCAACTGAATTAGTAGCCAAGAAGATATTGTATGAGTACCATTCTCACACATGCTCCAATTATTAGAAGTATAATCATTCTCATCCCTTTTTTCAACACCCTAGCAAGTAACTTAGCCCGTAGGCCTTGAGTTCTAAGAATTTTGACTACTAGAGTAAATCAATGCCCTTAAGGAAATTCAACATCTTTTCTGATTACTTCATCTCTTCGACGCCCATAAATTCCATACTTTGATACTTGGATCTGGCAAATCATATTCCATCCTCAAAATTTAGGTATCCTGAAATCCAGAAGTCATTTCTTTCTAGCAGCAGCATGCTTTGGTATGAAACTGTAAAAGAAATCACAGCTCAAACATCATCCCTAACCTATTATACGGTCATGCAACGATCTCTGTTTTCTGCCAAAATGTAACTGATTTGCCTCTCGCATGTTTTGTCTCCTCAGGCAACAAAACAATTGACCTATGTTTATAGCAGCATAGGTAGGAGACCACTAGTACATATGCATGCCATTGTATCACCATTTGGCAAGCACAGCCAAAGTGGCCCTTTTCTCATATAGCCAGTTCACAGTGAAATATCTTCAAACTCAAATGAGTTGCTCCATAACATAATATTTGATTCCTCGTCCGCTGCCACTCATAAAGAACAAGCAGCTGATGCTGCATTTCCAATAGAAATGCGTCTTGGAATGTTTCTAAGAAACCACATATGCTAAGCCATACCAGAGGCCCAAAACAAGTACAGTAGTACACTTTTTCCTATGAGTACTGAAAGCCAGAAACCCAAAATGAGTACCCTTTTCCTCACCAATGCCCTCGAAATCTTTCTAAGAAATCAAACACTGCTTACTCTACAATCCCATGTTAACAATACTTATTCCAGTCAAACATAAATTGTCTGTTCAGGATGTGTTGAGCTAAGTCCAATTGGGGTTACATCACCGAGTCAGTCTTCCTATGAGTAATGAATACTATAATGGTAATCCTCATCAAGAACAGGCCTCTTGGTCATAACAACTCACAGAGAGAAAACTCTTAAAGAGAGGTGACAATGTAAACAGAATTTGACCTAAACTAAAAACAATATGAGATATTTTTACTACTATTTTTAAAATCCAATTGGCAGCAGCCAAGGAAATTTATATTTATACGCTTACACGTATTAATCTATCCCAAAATCCCAAGTAATATTCTCTATCAGATAAAGAAAGTATCTCACAAGTCCATACATAAATCATACATTCATACCAATGTTATCTAAATCACTAAAAAAATACATTTGCAATCAAAAAAGTCAGTGTTCATGATGGAAAATGCCAAAACTTGATGAATATATAAAAGAGCAGATTATTCTCGAAGAACACAAACCTTTTTGGTGAATTCGCTCCACCAACATCAGGTGAAAGAAGGCACTTAAGGATATATCCTTTGTGTGCTTGAAGCCGATGAAGTGGCTCAAAATTTGTCATTGTCTGCAGCAATAGAACTTCCAAAGTTATAGAACAACTATACTTGAATTTCAATTTTTTATCAATCATTTCAATAATCTACCTGTGTCCCACTCAACAAGCGCCAAACAAAGCAGGTTCCATGGTTATTTGCAGCAACAACCATGGTTCCATCAAACATCACCGTCAAAGACCTTACAGCTGTATCCACTTCAGGTACCTGAATTCAGATTTTAACTCAATTGTATCATTTTCCTTTATCATTCATTGTGCTATAAATAAACCAAATCACATTGATGGTTTATACAGCCATAATAATTATTTGTAGATTAAAATCAGCAGGCTGCTTGTGGTAGAAAACATAAAGATGATAATGATATAAAGCTCCAATTATCGATAGCCAAGATAAAATAAAGCATCGGTGGACCACAGTCAGCAAAACGACATTACTTTTAAGCAACTATTACAAATCACAACTTGGTAAATGAAACAATGACAAGAGAGTAGATATAAGGAGCTTAACAAAGTTCTCGTTTCTCTAGCTACAACCAACAAGTTTTTACTTGCTCAATAATTCCTTACCTCACAAAATTAGGTTGGATAGCTCCTACCTATAAGGAGACCAGGTATATTTAAAAAGGAGAAGAGGATCTAATGTACACTCTCTAGCCCTCTCACTAAATCAACCTGACCAGCCTTCCTATCACTTAGTTCAGGTTGGTATGACTAGAGAGGAGCGCAATGAGAAAATTTTAGGTGACACATTGGCTTAGGAAAAGGCCACCCCTGGCTATGGGTCATTGCCTAACCTTGCCAGGAGGCAGCGGGAGGTTGTTTGCCAAGGAACGTGGTACCTTTAGAGGCCGTCCGTGTGACAAAGTGATAGGATATATAGTTCTAAACAGCTTAATTGTCTCAGGATACACATAACTACCCATGATTTTTGGTTCTCTAGTTGATAAATTGTTGGGATCAGAACGCCCAGAGATAGTCCCATCTACAAACAGTTGACAAATACAGAACATATGTTGATGGATGTCCGAACTTGTGGCATGTTGAGAGTGATAGTCGGTGTGTGCAACTTTCCCAGAGAAATTCACGGTAAGGAACTCCAGAGAAGCCTTATAAGTGCCTTCCTTGGATAAACCGAAGTACGTAAGGTGCTAATTTGTATTCACCAATTATTGTTAAAAAGGCGATACACCACGTGTAAAACACGTCCGTTGGCAGCAGTTAATTCATAACCAAAAGAGCTTAAAATCTCAAAGGATTGTCTTTGTAAGTAGGGTAATGCAAAGTAAACAAAGTATGTAAAAGTTCCATCAATTGATATTTGCCTAGTCATTGCAACACATCATGATCAAGAAAACAAAATCTTACTCATTGATCTTCAGAACCAAAAATTATATGGGGGAACTTGGGGTCCGATGGAATTACCGGCGAAGTGTTGGTGCTTGTGAGAATAATGCTTGTCCTTGCCCCATGTTTCTTCTCTTTGAATCACTAACCATGGGTGAAAGATTCAAATAAACTAGTAAACCCTAAGAATTGGGAGCTAAAAAACGGAAACTATAGCTCACAGATTTTGGGTTCCAGAGAGTCCCAGAACAAAATTGCTGAAGATTGGAGGCCTTGGTCGCTTACACCACGTGGGAGAAATCCTAGTATTAAAAGCACTCACCTAGCCACGCTTCTATGGTTTTCCGGGATTTTTTGACTTTTTAATATTTTTGTTGGTCTTCGTAGGAGCGACTAGGCGTGCTTTTCGGGTTCCGAGGTCTTGAAAATATATTGGCCTAAAACTTAACATGTTGACCCTTAGATGGGAAGACCTCCAGACAATAGAAAACGACTAGGAAGCTAATAACATGGTATCGGAAGAGCAAGAGATAACTTTTTAGTGGTTTTCTGGGGAATTCAGAAATAATGTAACTTGGGCATGTAAGCTTAGATATAGGAGTATCATAAGTCGAGTACTAGTGAGGGGAAAAAAGAGAAAAAACTTGCTTGAAGATCACACAAGGAGAGAAAAAAATATAATTATTAAGTATTAATAATTTTTAA
The DNA here is from genome assembly GCA_016808085.1 of Suaeda aralocaspica. Taxonomy (NCBI): domain Eukaryota; kingdom Viridiplantae; phylum Streptophyta; class Magnoliopsida; order Caryophyllales; family Amaranthaceae; genus Suaeda; species Suaeda aralocaspica. The sequence continues at coordinate 978,493 of PYUH01000019.1, forward strand.
AAAGAAAAAAATATATATTGGAAAAAAATATGTATTTATAATTAGTGAAAATAACATGATCAAAATAAATAATTAAATTGCCCTTAACTAGACAAAAATAACAATAGTAAGAATATGTAAGAACAATATAAGGATAAAATAATAAAATATTAATGTAAAAAATGTCATGCCAATATAATTAAATATTACTATAAAATAGTGAAATATTAATTAATAATTATTAAGATGTTCAAAATAAATATTAAAAATTAAGAATAAAAGTTGTGCAAAAATACACAATTTAAAACTACATGAATTGATAGAGTTAAAAAAAAAAAATAAAATAAAAAAGATGATAACTCAAATTGTGTTCTTATGTTCCAAGTGACTTTCCCTCTTTTGACCACTTCAAATTTATTTCAAATGTCACCAAAATTTAAACAAGCGGCCAATTTATACTGCATTGAGAAAGGAAGAATATCCTAAGGTCTTGAAGATAATAAGTAAAAACGTGTAAAAATAGGGATGTGCACCCAAAATAATTGAAATGGGATTCGGCTAAGCTTTGTAATTTAAATAATACAGGGATCAATAGGTTCAACTCAAAGAGACAAAGATGGAACTTAGTGTTTAAAACATAAAAGAGTCTTACTAACAAAAACCTTCTTGTAATATTAAAACAACAACAAATCCTTAGTCTCAAATCAATTTGGGTTGGCTAGACATGAATGAATATTTAAAGATATCAAAAAAAAGGTCTTTGAAACAGATAAGGATTAAAATAGGCAAATGATAAACTGATAAAAAAATTTATACCTACCAACTCACAGCTGCATGAATTTGCTGTCAAATCCCAAACTCGAATATTGCCGTTCTGGTCTCCTGATATTAGTTCAGTCTGCAAGAAAATTTTTCTATAAGAACAACACTGAATCAAACAGCAAACCGAGATACAGAAGAGTCCATTTTTAGAAATATATAACAACTATAAGCTGCAATTTAAATAAATGGGATTAGCTACATAAATCAATGGATAAATCAAGTGCATTGTCCACTAAAATACTCTTTCTGTACTCTCTTCTACATTTCTACATAGTGTTAAATGCTTCTTTAACCTCACACTCTTCATACCATTTATAGACATAAAGAAGGAGAACTATATTTGGTAACAGCTAACATGAAAATTGTGTAATAACAAAACATAAGGATTCATTTTCCCATTAAAATTTACTGAGCACATTTACAAGTGAAGGATGTGGTCATGTGTGGAAAAAATCAAATTGAGGAAAAAAAAAAAANTAGTGAGGGGAAAAAAGAGAAAAAACTTGCTTGAAGATCACACAAGGAGAGAAAAAAATATAATTATTAAGTATTAATAATTTTTAAAAAGAAAAAAATATATATTGGAAAAAAATATGTATTTATAATTAGTGAAAATAACATGATCAAAATAAATAATTAAATTGCCCTTAACTAGACAAAAATAACAATAGTAAGAATATGTAAGAACAATATAAGGATAAAATAATAAAATATTAATGTAAAAAATGTCATGCCAATATAATTAAATATTACTATAAAATAGTGAAATATTAATTAATAATTATTAAGATGTTCAAAATAAATATTAAAAATTAAGAATAAAAGTTGTGCAAAAATACACAATTTAAAACTACATGAATTGATAGAGTTAAAAAAAAAAAATAAAATAAAAAAGATGATAACTCAAATTGTGTTCTTATGTTCCAAGTGACTTTCCCTCTTTTGACCACTTCAAATTTATTTCAAATGTCACCAAAATTTAAACAAGCGGCCAATTTATACTGCATTGAGAAAGGAAGAATATCCTAAGGTCTTGAAGATAATAAGTAAAAACGTGTAAAAATAGGGATGTGCACCCAAAATAATTGAAATGGGATTCGGCTAAGCTTTGTAATTTAAATAATACAGGGATCAATAGGTTCAACTCAAAGAGACAAAGATGGAACTTAGTGTTTAAAACATAAAAGAGTCTTACTAACAAAAACCTTCTTGTAATATTAAAACAACAACAAATCCTTAGTCTCAAATCAATTTGGGTTGGCTAGACATGAATGAATATTTAAAGATATCAAAAAAAAGGTCTTTGAAACAGATAAGGATTAAAATAGGCAAATGATAAACTGATAAAAAAATTTATACCTACCAACTCACAGCTGCATGAATTTGCTGTCAAATCCCAAACTCGAATATTGCCGTTCTGGTCTCCTGATATTAGTTCAGTCTGCAAGAAAATTTTTCTATAAGAACAACACTGAATCAAACAGCAAACCGAGATACAGAAGAGTCCATTTTTAGAAATATATAACAACTATAAGCTGCAATTTAAATAAATGGGATTAGCTACATAAATCAATGGATAAATCAAGTGCATTGTCCACTAAAATACTCTTTCTGTACTCTCTTCTACATTTCTACATAGTGTTAAATGCTTCTTTAACCTCACACTCTTCATACCATTTATAGACATAAAGAAGGAGAACTATATTTGGTAACAGCTAACATGAAAATTGTGTAATAACAAAACATAAGGATTCATTTTCCCATTAAAATTTACTGAGCACATTTACAAGTGAAGGATGTGGTCATGTGTGGAAAAAATCAAATTGAGGAAAAAAAAAAAAGCAACACTAAAAATTATTATCTCCTCACTTTTCAAATGACTAATATTCAAATATCACAATGACTAGAGAATACTTGTAACTAAGTTCATTGTCCAAAGTTGACACATGCAAATCATCAAAAGAATTTACCTAGTGATCTAAAAGGAAAATCGTCACTCCAAGCATTAAACAATTACAAAGACTTATGGAAGAGCTAAGCATTCAAACAAAGAACACAATATCCTAAAACCAACCTGATTTGGATGCAGGACAACTGTGTTAACGGCAGCTCGGCTTTCATATTCCCTTTGACAACCTGGAGCTCTGCCATCGAAATTCAATGTCATTACTTCTTCTACATCTATTTCAGTGGATAACAACACAACCGCGCCTATTCAAATAGTTACCTGAGATCCCATATTTTCACAGTACCATCCTCAGAACCAGAATACATCCAATTTCCATTAGATGGAAACCCAACTGCCATAACATTATTGGTATGAGAATCATAACTCATCACCTGCATTTCGGTATCAAAATCGAATTCTACACCATCAATTAAGAACAAACTAACACAACACCCTCCCCTCCAATCCCCACAAAATAAAAGAAGGCATTAACCTTCATATCAAGCTACATTACCGGCTGCGGATTGTTCGAATTAATATCGAACAATCGAATGTGGGGATTACCAGCCGCAGCCAAATACCGCTTATCCGGGGTTATTTCAAGCCTATTAACTTGCTGTCAAAACACAACATTACAAATCAAGATCACACATTTTCAACAAAAATTATCCCACAACATACTCAACCCACAAAATTAGAAATCAAGTACACATCTTTTTATCAAAGGTTCACCCCAAAACATGTTCAATCAACACAAATTCACCTAAAAACAACATTTTGCTACCATTTCACAAACACCCAAAACATCAAAATGTCAAACAACATAAATTAACAAAAGAATAGCATCAAATTTTGCACATATTAAATCTTTCAAATGTTGAAATTAATCATACAAAATAATGAAATTGAAATTGGAATCGAAAGATATCGACTTACACAATCTGGGTATTGGATATTTCGATAACATCTACCAGTTTTAGGCTCCCAAAATCGAATAGTGTGATCATAACTAGCAGTTGCAAGAATTACTGAGGGGTTAGGTTGATTGGTTTGACTCATATTCAATCACCCTTTTATTTGTTCTTGATTTTTTTTTTTTTCAAAGATATGAAATTTGAAATTGGGTGATTGACTTCATGAAGAAAGACATTTAAGTCTGTCAAAAGATTTGACCTTTGATTAGATGAGAGGAAAGAAAGAAGGGAAAAAGAGGGATGAGATGAATAGGGTTTTGTTAAGGTTTAAAGAATCAGTTAAATCATGAATAAGTGAAGAGAGGAATTTCAGTTCATTTGACAAAATCGAAGTTAAAGGAAGTGAAAAACTCAAAATTAGTTGAACTATCATGTATTCATGTGTCGATCTTCTTAAAATAACAACGGACTTTAAATAGAGTCCCTCTTTATGATCTTCGCCTCTTCGATACGTATATTAGTAATAAAAGTAAGACATCGGTGTATATAAATGTAAAATAGACAACACGAGTACCTTAAACCTACGATTGAATTGGTTATGTATTGATTGGTGATCAATTACTTCAATAATTTTAAATAGAGTTTGATCAAGTTTAATTAGTTTAGTTGAAACATAATATTGCCTTACAAATTGGTAAACATTTGATATGTCCATACTTTTGTTCTTATTTTTTGCAAATGGTTCATCTTTTTCCATCATCCTCCATTGTCTTATAATATCATCAATTACTCCATAGGATTGAGGTGTGAGATAACTCAATTGGTTAGAGCTTCCTTCCCGATTTTAAGAGATTATGGGACCGAATCTCACCTTTCGTGCATTGTAAAGTTACTCGGGGTTCAAAAGGTCGTCATAGTCTGGAGAGTGAGAAAAATTAACATGTCCTTACATAGTAAGTCTCATATAAAGGATTTTTGGTTTCTAGTTTTGCACACCTCTAGATGTCGTATGGTCAAAATAGTAACCGGCCATGAGCAGCTTTATAGGGTTCAAAAGACGATAATGAGGTCCCAAGAGAGCGAAAGAGACTAGTATGACCTAATTTCGAAATCTCTCGAAATAGGGAAATAACCAACTTTTTTTTAGGTTGAAACGAAACGTGGGGGGTCCTGTGTTCACCAAGAAAACTTGGTAAAAAACAACATGACAGAACCTAGACGAGGCTCAGATAGCCCTCTAGAAGCTAAAAACTAAGGCTGTTATCCACAGTTTTCACAGGTTCCGAAAAAAAAATTATGGAAAATTTTACACAGTGTCCCTATGATCAAAATAAGTACCTTAATTAAGCAACTTATCGGCATTCAAAAGGCGATAAGACGACCCAAGGAGAGTGAAGAGGACTAGTGTGACCTTATTTCTCCATCTTTATAAAGAAGGAACATAACAAGAATTTTTAGTTCGAAACCAAACGCAGAAAGTCCTAAATTCACCAAGAACTGTTAGTAAAAAAGGACTAAAACTAGACGGGGCGAGAAACCCACCTCCGAAAAACAAAAATAAAAGTTATATATTATCCACGTACTGTTTTCAAAGGTTATGGTGCTTTGGAAAAAAATTGCTAAAAAATTACACATTGCCCATATGGTCAAAATAGGGACCTCAAGTAACTTTCCAAGGTTCGAAAGTTGATAAGACGGTACCGGGAGAACTAAAAGACAATTCCGGACTTTTTTCAGAAGAGGAAACAACCTTCCAGAAGCCGAAAACAAAGTCTATTATTTTCCATTAATTTTGGAGGTTACAGGGCCCAAATCCCGAACAAATATATTGCCGAAAATTTACGAAATGCCCCTATGGTCAAAATCGGAACCTCTAGCAGATCTGGCTTCAAGTGGCGATAACACAGTTTCGGTAGACTAAAAAATGGGTAATGTGGCCTTTTTTTTCCGGAAACTCTCTGAAGAAAGGAAATAAAAAGCCTTTTGAGGTTGAAACCAAACGTGGCGGGTCCTGGGTTCACCAAGAATGCTCGGTAAAATAGGGTGGAAAATAGACGAGGCTCGGGATTGTCTTTTGACACCGAAAAAAGGCTATTATCCACGGTTTTAGAGTGTATGGATCCTAAAAAATTGTCGAAAATTTTACACGGTGCTCTATGGTCAGAACTCGAGCCATTTTTGGGGTATATAAGGCGATAGGATGGTCCTAAGAGAGCGAAAAATACCATTGAAACCTTTTTTCATAATCTCTTTAAGAGGAATATGACAGGTTTTTTGAGGCTAAACCTGAATGTGGGGGTCATGGGTTCACCATAAACACTTGGTAAAATAAATAAATAAGTAAATAAATAAATAAATAAATAAATAAAGCAGAGCAGAAATCACATGTTATTATCCATAGTTTTTGAAGTTTTGGGGTACCGAATAAAATTATCAAAATATTTACATGATGCCCCTTTGGCAAAAACAAGGACCCAGCATCTTTTTTGAGTTCTAAAGGCGATAAGATGGTAGTGATAGAGCGAAAAAGATTAGTGTGTTCTTTTTTTTTAGAATTCCAAAAGAGGGAACATTACAAGTTTTTTGAGGATGAAACCAAAAGTGGTAGCCAAGGATATATACCAGGTTCACCAAGAATGCTTTTAAAAGACGAAAAATAGACAGGGTTCGAGACAGTCATCAAAATGCCAAAAATAAAGGCTATCATCCACATTTTTCTAAGTATCCAGAATCATAAATAAATGCCAAAACTTTAACAAAGTGCTTTATGGTCAAAATAGAACCTCGAGCTGCTTTTAAGGGTTTAAAAGATGATAAATCGGTCCCAAGAGAATAAAAAAGACTTGTGTGTCCTTTTTAAGGGTGGAAACTAGCTAGTCCGAGCTTAAGATAGCTCCCGGAAACCGAACTAAAAGGCTATCATTCACCATTTTCGGAGGTTCCTGGTTCCCGAGAAAAAAAATGCCAAAATTTTTACAAGGTACACCGTACACCTAAGGTCAAAATAGGGAATGACTTATACAACTTTTAGGGGTTAAAAAGACGATAAACTGTCCAATGAGAGCAAAAGAGACTAATGTCGTCTTTTTCTCTTTAAAGAGGAACCTAACAAGTTTTTTTTCCAGGTCCTTGGTTCTAAAGAACACTTGGTAAAAAAAAAAATAGGGAGTAACCTAGACAAGGCTCGAGACACCCCTCCCTAGAAAAAAAATTGCTGAAAACTATACATGGTGTCCCTAAGGAAAAAAATTGTTGAAAATTATACATGGTGTCCCTAAGGAAAAGTAGGGACCTCGAGCAACTTTTCGTGGTTCCAAAGGCAATGAGAGGGTCGTGGGAAGGCTAAAAAGAACAATGATACCTTTTTTTCGAAAACTCTCTGAAGTGGGAAGATAACAAGTTTTTTGGGGCCGAAACCAAACGCTGGGGGGGGGGGTGTCTCGAGCTCACCAAGAACACTTGGTAAAAATACAACGCGAAAACTAACCAACGCTCGGTATAGCCCTTCGATTTTCGAAAGCAAATGATATTAGACATGTTTGTCGAATTCGGAGGTTTTGGGTCCCAAAAAAAAAGATTGCTGAAAATTTTACACGGTACACTATGGTGAAAATTGGGACTTCGAGCAGTTTTTGGGAGTTAAAGGTGATAAGACAATCCCAGGAGAGCGAAAAGACTAGTGTGTCATTTTTTTAGAAATCTCTTTGAATATAAAACATAAAGAGTTTTTTTGTCTGGAACCGAACATGGGGGGTCTTTGGTTCACGAAGAACATATAGTTAAAAAATAACGAGAAAACTAAAAAGGGCAGGGAAGGGCAAGGATAGCCGCCAGAAATCGAAAACTAAGGCTATTATCCTCGATTTTCAGAGGTTTCAAGGTCCCGAGTTCTCAGAAACAGTTATTGCCGACAATTTTACACAGTGGCCCCATGGCCAAAAAACAAGGACCTTTAGTAAGTCTTTTGGGGTTCAAAAGACAATAAGACGATCCCGAGAAGCAAAAAAGACTAGTTTGGCCTATTTCGGAATCTCTCTAAAGTGGGAACCTAACAAGTTTTTTCAGGGAAAAATTAAAGTTGAGAAGTTCTAGCTTCGCAAAGAAAATTTAGGAAAAAACAATGCGGAAACTAGACGAGGCCCGAGACAACCCTCCTAAAACTGAAAACAAAGCTGGTTATTATCCATAATTTTTAGAGGTTTTGGCTCCTGTAAAAAATTGCTAAAAATTTATAAAATGTCTCTATGATTAAAATAGGGACCTCAAGTAGGCTTTTCGAGTTCAAAAGGTGATAAAATGGTCCCAAAGGAGCAAAATAATACATTGTGGCCTTTTTTCTAAAATCTCTTTGATGAGGAATCATAATTAGTTTTAGAGGCTGAAATCAAACGTTTGGGGTGGGGGGGGGTCCTAGGTTCACCATGATTAATTGGCAATGAAAGAGGGCGAAAACTAGTCAGCCCAGGACAACTCAACGAAAACCCAAAACAAATGTTATAACCCACAATATTCGAAGATTATACAGTCCCGAAAAAATTTTGTTGAAATTTTTACACACCCCTGTGGCAAAATTAGAGACCTCGAGAAGCTTTTCGATTAGGGTTCAACAGGCGAGAAGACACTCCCGAAAGAGCACAAAAGAACAGCGTGGCCTTTTTTCAGACCATGAGCTATTTTTCGATGTTCAAAAGGCAATAAAATGGTTCTTTATGTTTGGTTCTTAGGCCCTGTTCTTAGGCCACTTGTGTGACCCTTTTTTCAAAATCTCCCTTTGTGTTTGGTTCTTAGGCCCTGTTCTCCTTAACTTATTTTTGTTGATCTGAACTTATTTTTACTGAACTGAACTTATTTTTACTTATCTGAACTTATTTTTGCTGAACTGAACTTATTTTTGCCAAAATCATTAACAATTTATTAAGGATTGAAACTTATTTTTGCTGAAAATAAGTGAAAATAAGACGAGGAGAACAGGACCTTAGTTTGTAGTTGGAGAAACTTACATCTATTGTAACTTAAACTCAAACTCAAACTCAAACTCAAACTCAGATGTTCGTTGTCAACAGCTCATCATGTCTACACACATTTATACAAAAATGGGGTTGCAATAATGCTTAACTATTAATCTAATCTCTAAGCTAAGTAAATATTAGTTTTAGTGGATTTAAAGGTACATTCTTATGATGAAGGTAGTATAAAGTGTAATTTTTGATCATACTGATGAGCTAAAAGATCGATAAAAAAAAAAAAATTAAGTTACTATATATTGGGATTTGTACATAATTAACTATAATTATAGTAAAGAGAGATGGAAAATTGTAAGGAAATATCAATACAAGACCAGACATGAAACCTTGAAAGTGGTAAACGTGTGTGTTACATGTTACATTGAAATACACTCGTGCCATCTTGGAAATATTAATTTTGTTTGATAAATAATTAACTACGGAGTAATGAAAACAACTAGGGAACTAACCTACTATATCTTAGAGCCCTAGCATACTTATATATATATATATATATATATATATATATATATNNNATATATATATATATATATATATATATGCTAGTACATTCAATTCATTAGTTTAAATTAGTGATAGTACGTATGCTTGAATCAAGGACAACATCGATCTCAATATATATATGATCATTAAGAAAATAAATAAATATATATATATATATATATATATATATACATATGTTAATATACATGAAATGATTTTTAGTGCTTCTTCGTGGCTCCGTGGTTACCATTAGTCTATTACTCATTACTTTTTTTTTCTTTCTTATGTTTTCTTTTAATTTGTTTAATACTATATATATTTGTCATATAATATTTGCCTTACTTGACCGAAAAACTTGTACTTAGGTAACAAAATTTGGAATTGTAAAGTTTCATTGATTAGATGTTTTGGTCATCAGTCTAGTGATTACTTCTAAACACTACGAGTAGTAAAAGTTACGAAAATATACGAAAAGTTGAATAAATGAAGAAGAAAAAAATTATGTAAGCTATGGATATGCTTCCCATTATAATGTTTGCTAATTTTGTCACAATTAATCCCTAATTTGATGATTGATAGATCAATTGACGGTCTGACTAAAGAATTGCTTATGAAAGTGAGGGAGTAGCATGTATCTCATTCGTTCGGTAATACACCATCCGTTTTTTTTAGTTGCAACAATTCACTTTTCACACTTGCTAAGGCACATTTTTAACAATTTATAACTTTATTTATATATTTGTATAAATTATAAAAACTATATATTAATAAAGTGCACACTAAAACGAATCAAACGAGATCCATATTGACTATATTACTCTTTATACATTGATCATAAAATTAAATCAAAGTTTAAAAGATAAACAGTGCAACTTTTAAAATGTTGCAACCAGAAAAAACAGAGGTAGTATTTCATTAGAACCAACATAAAAAAAAATAATAATAATAATAAATAAATCATAACATTAAGATTATTTGTAAGATAAAAGGCAGCTAGTCAACTGCATGTTGATTCCACCTTTGTTAAAGAACAATGGCAAATGCCGTTAGTTAAGTTATTACAACTTTTTGGTTGTGGAATTTCTTTAGTAAATTTTGGTGATGCACATATTATTAAACCAATAAAGCTCGTCTCTTGTAAAATAAAAAAAAACCATGTAAATCATTTAATTAAATGTGAAAAAAAAACCCCTCTTTTTGTCCCATCATGTCATCAAATCTGCACTAAATTAATTACAGACTCCAATCACACTAATATATGTTTAGGTAGGTTAGAGATAGACATAACCTTACATATTTTTATTAGGGTTTTTCGTGTTTTCATAGTTCTTACTAATTATAACCTTATATCATTTCAATCACTTTATTAAAACATGCTTTTAGATTTTTATGATTAGTTTATTTGTTGCAAAGTGCTTTTATATTAATAACTTTAATGACCTTTTGTGTTGATGAAATATGTTGGTTTCATTAGCAAATTGATGTATGTAACGTATATCAAATATATATGCACATATTTGATGATGTTTCAAATATGTTGGAAGCAATTCATAATAACGTGAATATGGGAGGCTAGCCAGAAGATTTAATAAAGAATGAGCTAGAAAACTTATTATCTACAAAAATAATAAAAAAGTTTTGATTCCTCACTCTCTTGAAATATATAATAATAATAATAATAATAATAATAAATAATAATGTTTCCGATATTCTACTCTTTTATTATTTTTCCTAAGTAAATTGCATGTTGAATAACGTGTTTATTTTTGCACTGATTTGGGTTATTAATAAATTAATTGAAGATAGATTAAGCTTTAACTGTTTGACTTGATTAGAATTTGTTTAAAAACTTTTTTGTTTTAGTTTTATATGGATTTTGAAAAGTTTAAATTCAAATCTAATCTGTCTCAAAACAAAAGGTCAAATCCAGTTCAATCCAATTTATCTGACTGATTTAGGCTTAAACAATGATCAACTCAAAATTTTAAAGTCCAATATATTTTAGACTGGACTTGGACACGGCTTATTGGAGTGCAAAACCTCCAATAAATCAATAATCCCATAATTCAATGTATACACTGTATATTTTATTTGTAGGGAAATACTCTTTGTATGTATGAAACATATTTAATAGAAATGCTTATATTATCTATTTCATTTTAATATATTTATAATATTTAAATAAACATAATTTGGGTCGTCGATTAAGACCAATTGCTCAAATCACTTCCACCTAGCAGCCTGATATTAATTATAACTATAGCAATTTTAGCAATAATTTCGTTCTTTCTTATAAATTATATCACCTATCACGACTCTATTATTTCTGATATTTGAGCTTTTAAATTTGGGGTATTGGCATGCATGTCTCTTGATTTAGGATATTTTTATTGTTTTGATAAATAACATTCACATTTATTTTGGATAAATCGTAGAAAATACTATGTTATTAAAAGTATTGAATCGGATCGGATCGGATTGGATTCAGACTTTGAAATTTTATTTGGAGCTCATCACATTGAACTCATTTGAGGTTTGGATCATATTCGGACTTATATAACAATTACAATAGGTTAGGGAAATTACCTTAAACTTTTTTAGGCTCTGTTTACTTCAGCTTAAAATCCGTTCAGTTTAGTTCAGCCGCTCTTGTCTTATTTTGCTATTCATTAATCCTTCATAAAAAGCTTTCAGTTCAGTTCAGTTCAGCTGTTTTCAGCTGAAGTAAACAGGCCCTTAGAGTTTCTTTGTGTTTCTTAACTCTAACCTTATATGCATTATAATCGACTTTTTTAGAACAATTGTATTGATAAAACTTAAGATTTTTGTGATTAGTTTATTTGTTGCAATGTGGTGTTATGTAAGTTACTTTAAGAACCTAGCCTTTATGAAATATGTTGATTTCATTTGCAAAATGATGACAAACATGCATCATTGCATGAACATTTACTATAACTTGTAACTTTAATTTCATCGTGGAAAATGATTTGGACCTTGGCTAATTACATCGTTTAGCTTTAATTGATTAGGAAGCTAAAATTCACATTATGGTCAATGGACATCAATCTTATGTGGGCTTAGTACATGAACTACTTATTAGCCTGCAGGGTGATGTTCCTTTTCTTTTCTTTTTTTTTTTTTTTAATCATGTAGGATGAACTTTAGATTAAAACGTTTCTTTCGACTTCTTTTAACAATAAAATTTACAGTTTCACACAATTAATAAATATAACTTGTCCGCAGTTATTCTTATTTAAACGCACTTGATCAAAAGCTCTTTTAAAATTATGCTTATCAATAAGCATTAATTACTTTATATTGAAGGACAACAAAATGCCTATAGCTTGGTGCAGTGATTCTAATTGTAAGAGACAAATGAAGGTCAAGAGTTCGAGCCTTGTTATAGTGTTTTTTTTCCTTTCCGAGGAGTGTTAATTTAACAGTCATAAAGATTTGTTGTGTAATATAATTGCACATGTGACACCGTATCACGGATATTAAAGAGTAACTCAACATATATACTATACACTTTGTGGGATGATAATGAATTAATTGACCTTTTGTATATATTACAGTAGTATATATTAATAAAAAATGTATAGCAATGTGTGATCTCAATGGATGAAACTTTCAAAACGCTTTTTTTGTTTTTTTTAACACAACAGAAACGGATTAAAACTTTCAAAACGCTTAATCTAACAATTTTTACTATTATAAATGATCTAGTAAGTAAATAGATAATGTTCAAAGTTTGACACATATCAAAAGGGTAGATAAAAAATTTCGTAGCAGCGCAGCTAGGTATGAACAACATAACATAGTAAATGGAACGCGGTAGAATACAAAATTTCGGAACCACTTTAGGCAAAGAGAAATGATTGAGTGACACAACAAAAGGTTATGAAAATCTCAAGGGTAGGCGAAGAATTTAATTAAAATGTTAAAAGCTATAAAATTTGACCTTATAACCAAAAAAAATCCACCTTTTGAAGACATAATTAATCACACTTTAATTAAAGGTAAAGAATTCTCTACTATAGTTGATAATATATAAGTAGCTACTAATCAAACTACTTGGATTATAATTCATCTCCATATTTACCCTTTTAACCCACTGTTCTTTTATTCTTTCACCAAATTTCTCTACTAATGAATAAACCTTATTATTTTAAAAATAAATTCTTTACCCTTTTTTCTTAACTCCATTAACACTACCTTTGCTTCCTTTAATAAGTTGAGTGCAATCAGTGCCCACTCTCTTCCCCACCGCCCACTCTCTCTCTCTAACTTCCTCCATTTATAAAAGCTAAATTTTGGAGCTCAAAACTAATTCTTCCCTTTATTTTTATTTTTTTTCTTATTTTCAAAAACAATAAAATATAATCATGAATAATGATCCATACTCAAATTTGTACATGATCAAATGGTCTAAATTCAACTGTTTTCATGAATCTTCTCCTTCATCATCTTCCTCAACAACAATAATCCCTCATCAACCTACTTCTTCAACCTCATATATTCATTACCCTAATAATTATGATCATAACCTTAATAATAATAACAAAATTCCAAGCCCACCACCTTCACCCCCACTAAAAGAAGCCCTCCCTCTTCTAAGCTTATACCCTTCAACCAGAACAACCATGGATATAATCCAACATAACAACAACAACTCATCATCAAACAATGGAAGGTTATTATTAGATGAAGAAATCGACGACGACGAAGATGAAGTCCAAGTCGAAGTTGAAGATGAAGAAACAGTAACAGTAGCTTTACACATTGGGTTACCAAACCCTAGTGCAGCTGATCTTAATATTATTAACAATAATAATTCAAACTCCAATATTATTCATAATATTAATAATGATAATGAAGAAGAAGAAGAAGAAGAAGAAGAACAAAGTAGTAATAATACAGCTGAAGATTTTGGGCATCCATTGATGAGCAGACTTAATAAAGGGCAATATTGGATCCCAACTCCTACACAAATATTAATTGGTCCTACTCAATTTTCTTGTCCAGTTTGTTACAAGACTTTCAATCGATACAATAACATGCAGGTTAGTTTTTTTTTTTTTGAAATTTCGCAGATTTTTTCAGACGCGCTGGTTAATTTCATTATCTGAAACGCTCTATCTGGTTTATTTTGTTATCTGAAACATATACGTTTGATTTCATTAATTGAAAGTCATACGGCATACATATTGTATGAACTTCTTAGATTAAAAACTCCTAGATTTGACCTAATTTTTTTTTAGAAGGTCTAGTAAATCTGAAATTTTACAACAGTTCACATCCCCTTCATTTTAGTGTTTTTTTCCCCCTTTTCAAATTTTTATAAGTAAGAGAGGAAAACTCCCCAGAAATCATTTAAAAATATATTTTTTTATCCTTAATTTTCAAAAAACTAGATCAGGGATATTGTGATGTTCTTTTTTTTTTTTAAAAAAAAAAAAAAAAAACACTTTTATTATTAGTTGTTTAATTTGCATGTTTTTATTTATATTTTTTGGTGGTGAAAATGTGTAATAAGATTATTGAATATGAGTAAAATGATTTTCCCCTTTTTGTAATCTGATGATGTTTCTACAGAGCAATTTACGGATGAATTAATTAAACATTTGATTTTTTTTTTTAAAAAAAAATTTCCCAATTGTAATCAACTAATTTTAAGGTTATTAAAATTTCAAATTAATTAAGGACAAATTTTGCATGGATTAAGGATGTTGTTTGTAGATTATGTCTGCCTAATACCCTATTAACCTACCTATAGATTTTTAGAATCACCAAACTATAAAATTATTTTTTATATTAAAAAAAAGAGAGTTATAAAATGGAGTAAATGTGATTGAACATGACAAGCCAATGTTCCTTCTGTAAATAGGGTGAGTTTGCTTGGGAGTTTGTGCTCATCTTATTGATTGTCCACAATAGTACTACACTGTTTTCCCTGATTATGTCAGTTTGCTGGGTCAAAACTCAACATTATTTACATTCTGTCTCCTTCTTCTTACTCTTTTCTCTCTCTACTAGCATCTCAAATAAATATAACTAGCTAGCATTAGTTAAATGTCATTACTCATTAATATAAACACCCCCTAATTGATAGGTATTGTATGATCGATTCAGCTAATAGCCTATGCTGATAGTTGAGGCTCATGAATAAGTTTTATACTCTTACAACTCAGCCTTTTCAATTCGATAGGGAGTCCTATTTGTAAACTTGTGAATCATCGATCAACTAGTCATAACATAGCGTACCGTGCTAGGTCGCTCTCTATCAATTCCCGTCGGTTCATCATGAAACATTATTACATAATTAAACAAACAAATGATACAATTTGCATGCACAAGTAGGGAAAGGAGGTATAAATCAAAAAGCAAGTATTTGTAACTATATGTAAAATGTAGTAGTAGTAGTACAAATTAAAAGAATTGCAAAGTTGGGAATTGAAGATAAGATGTTTGTGTATGTAATATGAAGAGTAATTTTCAGGTAACAGAATCATGAACAATATATAAGATAGTGGGAAGCAGAATCGTGAAATATCCAGCACATATATTGGTTGCCTGCTAATCTTTAAACTGCTTTCTCCAGCTAGTTACAATAAGATCCCCAACAATTAGATAAACAAAATTCTATTCTTTTTTTTTTTTTGCTTCAATTTTTTGGCCCCCTCTCAATGATAACTTCCTTTCAATGATACCCTACCTTTATATATATAATGGCAACCCATTTCTCTATATATGTATATTATTGGAAGATTTGGTCTACCTCAAAATGTCTTTTGAATCATCTTACTAAAGACATAAGAATTATATTATATATGTATATGTGTGTGATGAATCTATTTTTTTAATAGATTTTATAATAAGGTCATTTACTAGTGACTAATACCCTAGACTTTGGTACACTTAAGTTGATGAAATGCCCTTACTTGAAAGTCCTTGATTTTTCTTCAGGAATAATAATGTGCTTGTAAAATGTTACTCCGTATTAGGACAGAGTCCTTTTTAACAACATATATGTTATGTCATACTTTTTTGAGCTAAAGACATCCCATTTCTGGGACAATAGGGGTTTATCAATAGTTAGGATGGAGGGAGTATATGAAATAGTATGATCGAAACCATGGCTTATTTAAAAAGAAGGGAGTATATGTTTTAGAATAATTTTCGTGTAAAGAGTGGAGAATATATAGCTTATTTGGTTAGGACTCCCTTATTGGATCTGAAATCTCCCGATTCAATTCTTATTAGCGGTCAAGTTGGGGCTTGCTAGCATATATTAAAAGTATAAAAGAATAGTTTTTAAGGGGGGCATCTTGAAATCATTTCCATTTTCATACTACTCTAGTTAATTAAAACTACTATGGAGTACTATTTTTCTTTTGCTGGGAACTTTCAAAACTGTAAGCCGTTGACCAACAAAGACAAATGGTTGACAAATTGAGACAAATTAAATCAAGTAGCAAGTGATATGATTAGAAGGTAATTAATTAACATCGTGAATGCATTATCAAAAGTCTTTTTACCCTTTAGGAAGCGTGTGGTTGTGATTCATAGTGGATAATTATCTCTTCTTTTTAATTAATTAACCCCTATTATTTTTTGCTTTTTATTGGTTGGTTAAAAAATTCTCTCATCACATTATTATCACAAGTGTAGAAAGGGGGATGGGGAAATTTTTTCTCCATGTCTCATTCAACCCAAAATGATTTGAAGTATGACCTCAAGCTTATATAATCCCAAAAATCAATTCATGAATGATTTAATTGGAAACTAATGAAGTTTAACTTTCTAATTTCCGACCTCTTTTATTCTTTTCATATATAATTATATATATACTTGCTTCATCAAAGAAGTTAGGGTCCGTTTGATAGGGCGTAAAACAATTTCAATGTAAAATAATTTTCATTAAAAATAGTTTTCCATGGAAAACAATTTTCCCTTGTTTGGTTGCATGTAAAAAAAGTGATGAAAATAGGGAAAATGAAGGGGATGGAAGGAGGTAGTGAGGAAAGAGTATATAAAGGGATGGGAGGAAAATTGTTTTCCTTTCATCTTAGAAGGAAAATAGTTTTCCATCATTGTAAGGAAAAATTTACTCCAATGGAAAATGATTTTACATTCCTTTGTGTACCAAACAATGTAAAATTGGAAAAGGGAGGAAAACACTTTTCATGAAAAATGTTTTACGCTCTGCCAAATGGAGTCTTTAATGTCTCTAATTTTTACATGTTAATTGTCTTTCCTTACATATAGTTTTATAATGTTTAATTTGAGTACATCATTTGCCTATAATTTAACCTTGTATGCACTATACACAACTATACTTAATTAAAACCGTAAATATAAATGATTGTGGGATTGGCATAAAATATGCACTAATTGAGTCAAATATAGCCCTAGCTAATTCGCAGTTGTATTTGGGTTTGACAGGGTCTCTTGTTATTGAATCTATGTTTGGGTTTTTCTATATTAGGTTTCTAGAGTTCTATATATGCTCCCTATTATATTCTAATCATTTATTTTTTTGATTTAAATGTTCTAATTATGTATCCAAAAAATTTCTCATTTAATAAAATATTATCTCTACTTTGCTAGTGGACGTAACCAATACATTGTTGGCGACTTGGGGGTGAAACATGTTAAATATGTGTGCTCATTTTAATCTTTTCCTTTAATCTTTCTTTCCAATAAGCGTGGAGCAATAATTATCCCAGTTGATATTTTATTCAATAATAATATAGATCGAACCAGGCTCATACAGTCATTCTGCCAGTGATCAAGCTAAGGAAGAATGCACTTGATCCTCTTAGGTGAGGTGGACTTAAGTACTCATGAACTCAAAAAGATAAAAATAAAAATAAAAACTCACCTCATTTTGACAATAAATTGCACCTTACACATTGGATTGTGCTTCATTCTAGCAATTGATTCTCTAAGTATAGTATGTACTAGTGTTACACATTGGATTTGCGGTTAGTTCATAACTTACTAGGTACTACCGGTTACGTTGTATTATATATGTAATTTGTCGTAATAATGTGGTAATTTACATGCGTTGGGAATGTTTGTAGATGCATATGTGGGGGCATGGATCACAATACAGGAAAGGGCCAGAGTCACTGAGGGGGACCCAGCCAACCGGAATGCTAAGGCTACCATGCTATTGTTGTGCACCAGGGTGCAAGAACAACATTGACCACCCACGCGCGAAACCTCTCAAGGATTTCAGGACGTTGCAAACTCATTACAAGAGGAAGCATGGGATTAAGCCCTTCATGTGTAGGAAGTGTGGCAAAGCCTTTGCTGTACGAGGCGATTGGCGGACTCATGAGAAAAATTGTGGTAAGCTTTGGTATTGTATTTGTGGCTCTGATTTTAAGCACAAGAGATCTTTGAAAGACCATATCAAAGCCTTTGGTCATGGCCATGCCGCGTATGGAGTGAATGGTTTCGAAGAAGAAGACGAGCCTGCATCTGAAATTGAACATGATGAAGTAGATCATAACCACTCAACCAAGGATTTGAAGCACCACTAGTTAGCTAACTCTAGCTAATTTGAGTACGTACTTAGTACTAAATTTGCTTTGCTTTTTTTTTTTTGTTTTGCCTTTCTTTCAGTATATTATTATATGTGTATATTTTGACTATTTAGCTCAAAAGCCTTAATTAAGCTACATATATATATATATATATATATATATATATATATGTATACTCTTTTAGATTATAGTGTATATTAGTTTTGGTTTTATTATCTATAGTTCATGATGAAAAATTGAACACTTTTTTTTAGCTAATAATATATATCTATATATATATATATATATATATATATTTGTATGAGCTTTTGAATTAGTGATGTTGTTGTTACTTTTGGGTGTTGGTTAGCAAGTATGGGGAGCATAGTGGATGGCTTTAACTAATCAACTTTGGTAAAGGAGGAGCTAACAAAAAAGGAGATTCATCATTACAAAACCCCACACACGATTTGGTATCTTATATATCTTACAAAAGAGACTTAATTTAAGAAGCAAAGTGGTTAGTAGCAGATTTAGCATCATTAGTTTATTAATGGCTAAAGTTAAATCAATTAGAATGAAAAAGATAATGTTACACGTATGTATGCCGACCTTACTTATTGTTAGAGTTATGAATAAGAAGCAAAAAGTAGAATTTTAAACAGTTTGATT
This sequence comes from Suaeda aralocaspica, assembly GCA_016808085.1. NCBI lineage: Eukaryota > Viridiplantae > Streptophyta > Magnoliopsida > Caryophyllales > Amaranthaceae > Suaeda > Suaeda aralocaspica. Next base: position 997,868 of record PYUH01000019.1, read on the forward strand.
AAAACTATGATTGATCCTACTCCTGGGAATATTACCACTGTTATATTAGCATGAGCCTTTAAATAAGGATGATTGTAACCGTGGCTCTACCTCTACCTCTACCTCTACCTCGTGGAATATTGTGGTTGTGTAGAATCGAAGTAGGTTGTTTTAATTTTTAATAAGGCTAGGTTTGAAAACACTAGTTGCACTGAAATGAAGCTAAAATTGTTAATTAAGATAGCTGAAACTGATTAGGACATTAGGTAGAGTTGAACTGATAAAGCACGTAGTTTATAATTTAATTGTCTATTACTGAGATGTTACTTTTGATAACAGATCAATTCAATGAATTTTTAGGCTGAAATTTTATTTAAATTCATCTTTAAACATTTCTAATCACTTAAGGTGCCTCAAAATTATAATACCTTATAATAATTTAAGGTGGTTAAAATGCATATGGCTAAATATAACCTAGTTTTTTTTTGGTAGGATTCTAAACATATGGTTGTGATGAGCTCATAGTGGGAGATAGGTTTAAAACATGCTACGAGTAATATTTAAAGGGCAAGGTAGTAAATTTCTCATCTTTTAATTTCCCCCCCCCCCCCCCCTTATCCCAATGGGATTAACACATAAACCTAATCAATAAATAATGAGATTGACATGCATGTGATTATGTGAAAGCTTAATACGGAATATAATGTATATACTATAAAATAGTCCTCGATCATGATATTTCATGTCATTTGGTTGATTCCAATTTACATAAAGATTAGTTATATGTCTATTACATAGTAAAAATATGTGCGTGTCTTTTATGCAGCAGGTTGCACCGTTAAATAATGGTGCAATTATGTATATGAAAATCATTCTTTTGTTATGGGTTTCACAACAATTGTTATTTAATAGTAAAATAATGATGGTTACATATTTGAATAGTGATGGTTACTCATGTATGACACATATTTGAATAACTTCTTACTTATGTGAATTGCAATGGTTAATTATTTGAATTGGATATATTACTTATTTAAATAATGATTGATGGTTACTTCTTTAAAATATAGAGGTTTTATTAATTATGTATTTGAAATCTAGTTTTACTTATAGGTAACTTTTTGAAAAATTGATGGTTAATAGTTAAATATGCAATGGTTACTAAATGATAAAGTGATGGTGAATTATTAGTAATACCCATGTTAATTACTAATAATATTATGCAAGGTTAGTTACTTATTTGAATATTGTTAGTTACTTGACTAAGCAATGATGGTTACTTAGCTACTTATTAAGTTGAGGTTATTTGTTATTTAAATTGTGGTTACATATGATGACTACTTTTTAGAAGAGTTGTGGTTATTACTTACTGATAAATGTGATTTACTTGTTAGTAATATTGTGGTTACTTATATGAACAATGGTGGTTACTTTTTAGAAGCATTATGGTTACCTTTTAATAATTGTATTGAGGTTACTTGTTAGTAATTTTGTAGTTACTTATCAGAATACTGATGGTTACATATTTTAATTGCAGATGCGGTGGTTACTTATATCAATAATATGGGTTACTTTGTTGGAATATGAATATAGAAGTTACAAATTTATGAATAACGCTATTTATAAGAAATCAAATACCCTAAGAAACTTAGTTTTACAACAAACTAGGAATTTGTATTAAAAAGTTGAATTAAATAAAAGAGATTTAAGACGCTAGGATTTCAAAATCACATTAAACTTTCAATATAACATAATTGAAAAGAAGAATCAAGTTTTAGTTGCTAGATTACTTTACAAACCTAGATTGGCTACTTGAATTCACATAAAAAGGAAGACGAAAAGAGGAATAAGAAAGAAGAATGCAAATGAGAGAGAGAAACAGCGGCGCATTGCCGATAATGGTTGGGCTTTTCTAAAATCCTAGAATTTAGGGGTGACTGCACCATTTGGTAACCGTGATGTTTGTATTATTAAATCAATTATACCTTTTTTTTTTCCTCCTTTATAAAGCTATCGCTTAAAAAATGATGTCTACAAATTATTGCAATTAGTCCTTTTTTCCCCTCTTCCGCTACTATTATGCCGTAGGTATTTTAGGCTAAAAGCATCTACAAATGGGTTGCTCTACTACATTTGCAAAGGTAATGTGTATAATATGGCTATCAATCTATCATGCACCTTTGTAATAATTTTAATACTATAACAAGTTAAAGTACGTACCCCAAAACTACAAAAAATAACAAAATCCAACTAATCATTAAAAAAAATAAAAATCCTTTACAACCAATTATATAATATAGTAATAAAGATAATAGTGCTTTTTCCTTCTTTTTCTGCCAATGGATCTTAAGTCTCAACTAGTGCTAATTAAACTAGAGGTGTAAGTGTATAACAAGTGGGTCTTTGTTTATACTAATATGATCTTGTCTCATCATTATAAAGGATCTGTTTGTAATTATCAACTAATGTAAAACAATAAGTTTTTACAACAAACATGCGATGTATTACGTACTTGTGTCATTTTTTTGATGAAATAATGCTTGTGTCGTCATTGCTAACAAGTTGTTTTCTTTACATTAGGGTTAGGGGAGCTTTTGAGTGGTTATTTTACAAACGACCATTAGATGCAGTATGTTGTTGACAAGTTGTTCTCATCACATTATACATACAAGTCTTCTACCAAAGCATAGTCTGAATGATAGAGTATAAAACCTATTTCTTGGCCTATCAAACACCATAGTCTTGTTCACATCCAAAAAAAAAAACCATAGTCTTGTTGAGTTGGTCCTCTAATGTACTGTTGAGGATGGAAGGTAGTCGTATTGTAAGCAACAATTACGTACCTTATATTTTTATTGCTTGTCATTCTACATGTATCAAATGGTAAACTGTTAAAAGGGAGGGAAATTTTTTTAAAAATAGCAACATAAACCATATAGGTTAGAAATTAAAATTGCAGCGTAAGTTTGTACACAAGTGATGAATTCCCTACAAAAAAAGATGGTGAGGTTTAGGACCGTTTTAAAGGGGGTCCTAGGAGCCCCAGCAAATATAGGGCCCCTAAATTCTAAATATTCTATATACTATTGCTTAAAATATATAAAAACATCTAGATTTTTTTTTTGAAAGATAAAAAAAAAAAAAAAAAAAAAAAAAAACTTT